>JAQBSW010005063.1:0-61470 GCA_029291075.1 Eudiplozoon nipponicum | reverse complement strand
AATAGCAAAAATAAATTGCATATATATTAGTTCTCCGCAATAAAGAATACATAACTTTTATATTGCCTCAGGTAACATTTTTATTATCTTTTCAACTTGATCGGAATTGTTATTTTTTGGAAAGTTTGTGTACCGACAGAATCCCACAAGATAATAGATGAATTCGCGGCGATATAGTGCAGAGCGCAATGAATGTCAATGCGGATAAATATTATCGTTATTGCATTAAGCAGTTACGCTTTCTAGAAAATATTGTGCGCAGTTTATGGATTAATCGTGAAATCTTACAAAGTTGATTTATTCCATAATCAACTAGGTAAATGAAGTTGAAGCGGTATTGTGTGCAATAATTGGATGTCTGCCTGGTGTACTGAATAAGGTGAGATTTTTGCAATAATGCGTATTACGCTAGTTTTGACAGATATTTTCAGGGCAGACTAGAGAAGGATGTAACACCCAGTGTTTTAGTTGATCTGATATTGAGTGATATCGAAAAACGCGTGCTTGAACCTTTATATTTAGAAATAAATTTTAAAAAATAGAAGTACAGTGGCTGGCTCGAAAAATGGCATTTATCCTTTAGGAAAACGCCATATTCTATACGAGGCGTAAGTTGAATTGCCATTTAAACGAAAACCTGACGAAGCCAAACTATTATCGATTATAATACCTTGCTAAAAACAACTTTATTTGATCCGATAGTGTATCTAAAAATTTTAACTGAATTGATAGACATAAATTGTCAAAACTGCATCTAATGACCCACAATGAATTTAGCAGAAAATATTGTAATATGATTGAAATGAGACTATTTACAATAGATTTAGAGTGTTTCGAAGGATGAAAATAGCTCTTGCGTCTGGAAGTTACATTACATAGAATAGAAAACGCTGAGCTTAAGGTAATAATTGAAATTAAAATCTTTTATAATGCCGCTTTAATTTATGTGGCTGTTGTGAATGGACTTAGACCGGTTCCGTCATCTTCACTTAAAAATTTACGAACTACCGACAGTGCAAAAAATGATGGACTCATGAAACCAATTTTGACAACGATCGATTATCCGTTCCGTGTGCTGCTTAAACGGTCAATCCGCAAGTTTTCATCGTCGCATAAAAAACTAGAATTTTTTTCGGTTTCCTTTCCAGTTTAGTTTGTGAATATAATTCAAGATATTCCTATTATACGTTATATAAAAATGTGACGTCTTTGTTTAGAAAGTTTTTACTTTAGAAACCTAATAACAGTGTAGAATAACTACCAACAGTTACACTTACTAACAATAAATTCAGTTTGCTGTCGTACTCTGATGATGATCATGTAAGGTCAAACGCATCAGTACGTGTAACTGACTGTATTTTTCCGATATGCTCCTGGTTAGATGTGATTGGATTGGTTTTTATCTCAAGATAACGAACTTGGTATAAATATTTGTTTGATTTTTCAACTTATATATCAAGATATGCTCATTCGTAGATACTTTACTTTACTTTACTGCGGCTGACTCCTTTTGGAGGATAAGCCGGCTCCATAGAAATCCCGGATTATACCTCTCCATGCCGGGCGGTTGGCAGCCATTTCGGAACATCAAACATTCCAACACCCGAAATAAATAGGTGTTTTCGCGCTGATACAGAGCGCGTCGCTTGCCGGGGACGCCGTAGCATGAACGGTATTTGTGACATTTCATGGAGTTTCTCGGGAATTTGGTACAAGTGGTGTCCCCTCACCACTCGGCTTTTTGATCGAGGACGCACCTCTAGCCTTTGCACATCCAAGCGCAGACTGCAAGGCAGCAGTAAGTTGCATGGTTGCCGGTGGCTGTTGAGAGCTCATTCGCCATTCGGAAGTACGGGGTACTGTCCAGGAGTCCATGTAATCCTGTGGCTGTTGAACCCTTTTGTGGCGGGGAACACACGCCGAGTCATGGTGCCGTCGTCGGGCTCATGTGGTATTTTATAGGAGATCCGATTGCCAGTCGGAAATCCACCACGCCCTGGTGACACCACCGCCATAGCCCCGTTAGCCCATGTACGATCGGCCATCGAGACATGGTTGACACCGTCGTACCACGTTGAGGAGGGGATGGCCTTTACGACGGTTCATTCGTAGATACTTCAGAAGAATAAAAGAAAGAAGCGGTTCTTACATATGATAAAATTTCTTTTTCTATTTGAACATGGAAAGGGTACTATGAATTTTATTAAGGCTCGCATTCCAAAAGAATATATATATATTTGGTATAAAAACCCGCGCAAACAGTAGTTGTTTAATTGTCTTAACGGTATAGTTAAAGTAAAAGTATTACCTCATTTTGTCCTATGCAAAGTCATTTCATTTTTCATCGAAGCCCTACACTTTCGTATTATTAAAAAGATTATTTCTATGGCAATGTAGACTCTCGTATTTACTCCGTTAGCAGAAATTTACCTAGTTCATTTGTATATAATTCATAAAAGGTAACCATAAGTAAGGTTTACCAAAGTATATGATATAATATTTACCTAGATCGTAGTCACACGACTTCAAAGTTCCAAAATAGCTCAAAAAAGTTTAAATTTAAGATCCGAGCTTAAAAATGGCTATTTTCTAGCATTCATGGATATGCTAATTAAAAATATTGCGGCAAGTTTAATAAATACTTTAAATAAACCAACCAGATTTTCACATTAGTTTTGTGCTTTATAAATCAATTAAAAATAGTTCGTGGCCATTTGTAAAGATTTTTTAAAAGTTTTAGTAAAGATTTAAATGACACAGAAAATAATATCTAATGACAGGCCTAAGCAATTGATATATTTCTATTTTTATAAGTGGAATTTTGAAAAACCCGATTTGTGATGGACCAGAAATGTAGACAATCTACTTAAGAATTCATTTTAATGGAGATGCGGGTCCGCATAACGTAAACTAAGGTAGAAGTGGTTTAACCGTAAACTTAATGCTATTAAACAACGAAATTTTTATGGGTTGGCATATCGGCTTTTAAGAGCAATTTATATCAACAAGAAACATGCGTTAGTTATCGATCCACTAACTTAAACCGATCAACCAGACGATTAATAACGAGAGTGAATGAACATGTCGATGGAAACACTTGTGCCAAATCGAATGATGAATACACGTTCACAATTGAGCGACATATTGAAACCGAGCACGTATTTTCACTTGATACTGCCTTGAAGATTCTTGCCAAACGCAATAATATAACTGAGTTAGCAATTTAAGAGGCGCCCTGGGTAAAAATATTCAGCCTCATTTAGGCAAACAAAAAAACATATTTGTTTATTCGACCTCTGCTGGGCGCGATGCAAGTAAATGAGTGGATGTTTCTCAATTTCAGGCCATTTTGTCGTTTTAACTAACTTCTTTTTTTATTCCCGAATATATATATATATATATACATATATATATATATATATATACTTCAGGAAAAATGATAATAAAACGTTACATGTATCTGAAAAAATTCTTTTAAACACAACACATGAGAAAGTACTGTGCTTTTTATAAAAGATAGAATGTTTTTGCATGCGAAATGCTTGTTGTACAAATAAGAGTTCGTAGATTTTCTGTCATTTATGGTTTTACTTCGTATAAAAGTACCACAGAGTTCCAGAGACTGCTCAGTTTTATAGACGCACAGTCTATGTCTTCGAAGCACCTGATAAACGCGTATGCTTGATTCTTTATCTCAACAAGAATATTGTTTGTACTAAATTTAATATCTTGTTTGCATTAATTGATAAGATTTTTGTAGTTCAAGGGAGATATACGGAAGATAAAATGATATTGAAAAATCTCATGAATAATTTTTCATAAAACTGAAAAGTACAAGCACTGATATCAGATTTAACGACAGACAAAATTATTTATTTATAAATAATAGCAAACTTCATGCCAGAAATCGAAAGTAACGGAGATCATTCAATGAAGACAGGAATAAAGGAAGGTTGAAGAAATGTTTATCGGTAAATAAATCTATCAAACATTACTCGAAATTATTTACATATAAAAAGAAAAAAATTGATACAACGAGATCAGAGAACATATAAAAGCTTAATAGATGTTTGAGCATAAAGATAAATAATTATATATATATATATATATATATATATATATATATATATATATATATATATATATATAACGTTTCACTGATAGATTTTGTGATATTCAATTCTTGTCATGATGTGCAGATGTAATAATTTATATTAATGCCATAGGCACGTTTAAAGCAACGCGAAGAATCTCGATAGCTATTTTAGCCAAAGTTGCTTGACAGTGCATCACTGGAGAAGTCCACTTGAAAAAAGCTTTTTCCTTAATATACTTCTATAAAAGACACTAATCTTGACTTCTAGAAAATGTTAGTATCTTCCTGCGTAAAATCACTTAAAATTTTTATTTTACATTTATTTTGTTAATGCACGGATCAATCAGTAAATTTTTCCAAAGATATGTCCAAAATTCGCTCAAATCATGACTGAAACACTTGTAAATCAAATTATGTATTTCAATAGACATTATAAGTACAGAAAATATAAGTTAAGTTAAAAAGTACGGCGATTTTTTTGTTCTCTATGGGGCTTATCTTAGTTTTTAACCATTCTTTCACTTAAATGGTTTTACCTAAAAATCCGTGTAGATATCAGATCAACTGGCAGTTGAATGTGTCTACATGGAACTACACCAAGCAGAATTGGACAGGGTTCGCGCTGAGGTTGCCGAAATCGCGGATCTATCTAGGAGCAAAATATTGGCCTAAAATCTTTGGGGAAAATCTGAATTCGTGGAGTATTGTCCTCTAACGGCCCACTGCAGATGAAGTACATCAGTTAATCCCATATATATATATATATATATATATATATATATATATATATATATATGTGTTCCAAGGCTTCACTAGAACAAGAAGTCGATGATAAAATGTTTCCCATTGCATTTAATTCCAGAAAGTCGAAAGCCGTAGTAAAGCAATATTCGGCATTGGGAAGAGAATTAATTCTGTATGACTCCTGCCTCCACTTAGAACGATATCCCCTGAGTAAACCCGTGGAAGTGAAGATCGAAAGCGTCGTTAGTGGAGAACTTACAGAAAGGTTCCCATAATTATCCGAAAAACGTAATTCCACAATAGACCGGTCTCAATGAGTTGAAATTCACCATCATTCATATTAATGACGAAGATAATATGGTTGCTAGCGGTTTATTTCACATTGAAACAAATTCAATAGTCCATCAGAATGCCAATCTGTCACTATGGAAAGACGTCCAGACGAAACAAGAAGCAGACGATGATCTCACATTATGGTAACGAACGTACTGTTGCTCAAAAATAGGTGAGAGTACTAGATTATCGTAAACAGCATTATCTTTTAAAGGAATATTGGTAGTTGCAAGGTGTATTATTTACATATTGTCGATAAAGTTGTGCCATAATGATCGAAAAGACGGGGTAACCAGTGTCGAACTAAACAAAAGAATATGAATTAATACTAAAATACCGAGTGTATATAATCGTCACAGCCTCTTGAGTCAATGAAGCTAATTCAAAAGGTTCATACATGTTGTTTCTGTTTAAAGGTTTATGCTATATATATATATATATATATATATATATATATATATATATATATATATATATATATATATAAAGGTGTGAGAGGTTCTATAAAAATTTGATTGACAAATATCTGTACTATTATACTCCAAATCACATAGGTATAGAAATTGGCACCCTTCCTTTGTTCGACATTAATTTAACTAGTTACGTGTTTCATGCCAGGTTCTATACATGTGTTATACCTAAGTGAGTACCGCAAGCGTCAATGAGATTTCACCTTCTTTAATATATGTTTAGCATTACTTAAGTCAATCATTATCATTTTAGCAATGAAGACAATATTGCAATCCGTAACGGGCCTCATTTGCAAAATACCTATGCATAGATTAAATAATGTTTGTTGCAGAGTACATATATATTTATATATGAAAGTATGTATTGGGTGTTGCGAACCTAGTAATAAATTAGTTCAGTTGTGACCAGAAGGATAAACCAAAGGCAGCATGAACGGAAAATCTAATCTCATGCACGTTCGTTTCGTGCTTACTGGCGACTCATCAGTAGGAGCCGGTATTACGCTCTTTAACCACTATATATTAGGTAGAAGAATGTGGAATAATAGGACGGTACAATCTCCTAGACGAATGTGTACACCTGTAATAGTGAAGCTAACATAATCTAAAGTCAACGACAATGCGACTTCAATGTTAACTCACACTATATAATATATATACCGAGTCTGTAAAGGATACTAACATCTAATACATATATTAATGTTAAATACTGTTTGTTTCGAAGACCTAATATATATGTAAGTATGTATTAGGTTTAGGAACCTAGTAACAAATTAGTTCAGTTGTGACCAGAAAGATAAACCAGACAGCATGAACGGAAAGTATAATCTCATGCACATTCGTTTCGTGCTTACTGGCGACTCATCAGTAGGAGCCGGTATTACGCCCTTTAACCACTATATATTTGGGTAAAGAATGTGGGATAATAGGACGGTACAATCTCCTCGACGAATGTGTAAACCTGCAGTAGTGAAGCTAACATCATATAATCTAGACAATGCGACTTCAATGCTAACTCACACTATATAATATATATACCGAGTCTGCAAAAGATACAAACATCTAATACATATATTAATGTTAAATACTGTTTGTTGCGAAGAACTAATATATATGCAAGTATGTATTAGGTTTTGCGAACCTAGTAACAAATTAGTTCAGTTGTGACCAGAAGGATAAACCAAAGGCAGCATGAACGGAAAGTATAATCTCATGCACATTCGTTTCGTGCTTACTGGCGACTCATCAGTAGGAGCCGGTATTACGCCCTTTAACCACTATATATTTGTAGAAGAATGTGGAATAATAGGACGGTACATACATGCTATCTTTTATATTAGTTTTCCGCAAAAAAATAGTATTTAACTGTTATATATTGAATTTAATGATGCCATGCTTACCGCGAAATGTGATAACTGATATCAATCAAGGCCAGAGTGTATGGATTTACTGGAGTAACAGGTGATTAGAAATATTTGTAATTCGCAATTTCGGTGTACTATAGCATACATTGATATCAATCATATTGGTACCATGTTCCGACTCGGAATCCATAGTGTTAGTACCATGTACCTTTTCGGTACTATAATGTTGATATCGGTTACTAACACAATAGCCATAGTGTTAGTATCCTTTACAGACTCGGTATATATATTATATAGTGTGAGTTAGCGTTGAAGTCGCATTGTCGAGACTATACGATGTTAGCTACTCTACTGCAGGTTTACACATTCGCCTAGGAGATTGTACCATCCTATTATTCCACATTCTTCGACCAAATATATAGTGGTTAAAGGGCGTCATACCGGCTCCTACTGATGAGTCGCCAGGTAGCACGAAACGAATGTGAATGAGATTATACTTTCCGTTCATGCTGTATTTGGTTTATCCTTCTGGTCAAAACTGAACTAATTTGTTACTAGGTTCGCAACACCTAATACATACTTGCATATGCATAGATTGTTGCCTAAATCTCTCAAACTCAGTTCCAACTAGGACTGCAGTCTTAAAACAAAAGTATCAATATCGCTACACAGAAACCTATTATATTTAAGAATTAATGCACATTTTTGTCCACCAAAGTGGCTGTTTTGTAATAAATGCACGATGCGGCGTGATGAAATTACCGCTAATGCGGAAAATCAGTAGAGACCACGAGAACGCTGATTTAGCCTTTCTGTCGAATCAGAAATATTCCACAATTACTATAGGCAAATTTGTAATCTTTATATAAACCTCTGCCCCTTTATGTACTTACATTCGTTCGCGGTAAATTCTGGACATTACGTGATGAGTTCCCAATAAGGACGAAACCGGTCTACTGGATGAATTGCCTTTTCAGTGCCACACAATACTTAGTTTATATTGTAAAATGTAAGTACATAAAAGGACAGGTGTTTATATCAAGATCGCAACCTTGACTATAGTAAATGTCATCACCGCCCGCGCAACCGATGTTCGTTCAATCATATAAGTGAAACTGTCGTCCGAATATGAATTTTCTATTCGTATGCGTTAGACAGTTTTTTATATACATGAACTTGTTTGACGTGCGTCTATTCAATGATATGACAAGAACGGTTATTCTTTAAATCAAGTTTGCGAGCTTCAAGTAAATACCAATCCCATTGTATTTAACCAGTTGTCGAACAACATAACAAATCTACCGCCAGCCGTTAAAAAGAACGGTTATTAAAAAAGCCTATCCTGATTAAAACCTGAATGGCTGTAATTTAAATATTAAACACGCTCGGATTTCTAATTTTATCACTGTAGTTATGAAGAGTGTTTCTGATTTATTGGTCTCCCCATACCCAAAAATGCGAGGGCGACCTCAGTTACGTAATTTCACTTGGAGTTTATAAAACAATTAAGCTAACGCCTGTAAATGGTAAATTCATATTGAGCCACTATAGTCATACTTAGTTGAATGAACGAAACAGCTATGGATATGCACACACACATATACGTGACAGGCAACTTTCTAGTATAAGGCCAGTCTGAAGTAGAATTGATATAGTCAGAGGGAATATAGCGCCTGCTTCATCAGTTTGTTTTGTAAAAAAATTATGATAATGGGTCAAGCGAAGAAGGCAGTCGCCGAAATAAACTGAAGATACAAAATCCTGATCCGAACCGTGTTAGTCAAAATGCAGATCAGCCAATATTCCACAGTTTCCTTGGAAACCGGGCGAGCGGGATGCGTAACCATACATTAATCACCGTGTTACAAGGCATGTCGTACGAAATACATACATTAAAGTTGTTTAAATGCGTTTCTTCATATGTAAATTTTACTGTAAAAATTATCTACACTGGGCGCATAATAAAACAAACAAAAATATATTAGGATACCTGAATTTCTAAACTACAATGAACAAAGTAGCAATTAAATATACTTAAATATGTGATCCCTTCTGAAGCGCTATTCGTCTATTATCTTAAAGAAAAAAGTTCAAAATATGTCCAATTATTGCGCATAAAACATGTAAACGTCGAACAGCACAGTTAAATATTTAGTAAGAATAATGAAGCCACAGCCGAACACTAAATTGCAGAAAAACCTCATTTAGCCAAGTTTAAATGATTGTAAAAAAAAATTTACATAGGCGAGAATATCAATTATAATACTAAATCTAATAATTATAATGATGATAATAAATAAAATTATAATAATTACGAATAAGCATAAGTTTATAAAAAGAATGATGATACGAGAAAAGAACAATTATTAAGACATTTTCTGCTTAATTACAAATTCGGACGGATTAGTGCAACATTGAAATCATGGAGTTGTGCAAAGTAGACATGCTAAATTGTAATTAATACGGAGACAAAATAGAGATAAATGACCGGAAACTGCATATAAATTGACCTTAAATATACAAATACCGTTTAAATTACCCAAATTTAACAAATAAAACAGGATTAATTAACGAAGAAATATAACTAAGCAAATATCTCCTTTATCCAGCAGAATTCTGCCTATCATGAGTGCGAAAATGAAAGTGTATATATATTCAGATTAGACTAAACACTACGTCAAATACCAAAAAAAATTCATCCAGAAGACCGGTTTCATCCTAATTTGTAATTCTTCAAGTACTGTCCGTAATGGCATGTTTTCTGTTGCATAATGACAGATCAGCGCTGGCTAGTTAGGAATTCAATCATAAGATATATCAAATGAGGTCCACCTGATTGAAATAACATCCGGAAGCATAAGTTTGTATGTGACTAAATTGTGTATATTATGCGGCACGGGTAGTGCCGTGGATACAGTCTCAAAATTTGATGAATCCAGTCCCCGGCAAATTCTGAGCAATACTTGATGAGTATCTAATAAGTACGAAAAAATTTTATTGGATGAATTGTCTTTTTAGTTCATGCAATGTTTTTTTCTATACTGACAAAACATATAAGCAATTATGGGGAGTATATATATATATATATATATATATATATATATATATATATATATATATATATATATATATATATATATATATATATATATAACAGTGGGCTCAAGTAGATTGTTGCTTAATTTAACAGAAATATGGAGAAGTTTTTACAAGAACACTTGAGGAATTACAAATGCACCTGTAAGCCCACTGTAAGTGAGATAGCGAGAATTACCTTCCTTCTTATTCGATCAATTCTGTTTTCGATATAATAAAGCTAGTGGAAAAGTAGGCCGCTTTGTCCTTGGGAAAATGAGATAAACACCATTCATTAGTACGCAAACCTGATTTAAATAATAATTGTCACCACCTGCGCAATCAGGAACTGCCTAACATTTACCAGGTCTCTAGACATCCGATAATGTAATTGCTTTCTTTCAATAAATAACTACACACGTTACAGTTGCAAAAAATCTAGTTATGTTGAAGAAAAATGTACAATAAGGGAACTGTGTTAAAAATATTTTTTTAACTTCAAATAGAATCAGACTAATTATTATTGAGAAAAATTAAACATGTCAAGGCGATATTCATAGGAAAATTGGACACTCGAGTATGATAAGAATGGGTAACCTCGTACAGTCGACTTATAGTCCAGATAATTAAAAATACGAGAAATATAGAGAAAGAGAGAGAGAGAGAGAGAGACAGACAGACAGAGAAATAGGTGCTGCCGTGTACAAGTAAATAAAAACGAGAAACTACCTAGAAATCGGTAAAATCTTGAATCCTGTACATTTCCATTTTAACGACCTACGAGTGCTATAAATTGTCCCGCACAAGAAAAATGCGGTCAAATCCACAACTAGAAGGACAGCACTGAGTAACAAAACTCAGCATTTAAGTACTACTTAAATAAAAAATATTACCTCGAAATGTTATTGAAATAAAACCAATGAATGAGACAGTGTTTTACGGTAATTAAATAGAAATCGTGCTCAAACTTATTCGCAATATAACACAAAGTGCGAACATTGGATTAGAGATCTCGAAAATCTTCAAAAAAAGACGTGATTAAAGTTTATCATAAGAAGACGCTTCGTAGTGGAGAGATGACTTCTAAATTCCATCAGAAGTTTAGGCGTTTATAGTTTCTTGTAGAATAGTAAGACTGGAACGAAAAATTACACAAGTAAAATTGCTTCTCCTCTTCTGAAAGTCTAACACTACGCAAAGCACCGCTCGGGAATGCAACACTGTAGAATTAGAAGATGGTCGTCTCATCTATTAATAGAGATATTTAAGTCAAATAACCGATAACAGTTTATTTTTAGATGGAATGCATGAGAATATACCAACCAATTCATTTCAGGGCATCAATAATGAATTGAAAGAAAACGCCGTTTATTTATATACAAAAATTCAACCTTGCATTATTTCACGATGTAATTATTAATGACACACAGCAAACCTGGAACAAAATTATTTCGTTGAAGACACTCATGTAAGACAAATCAATGATAAATATCCTTTAAACACACGAGCTTCGTGCTATGCATCAGAATAACTGCGATAACAAAAACCACACACAAAGTAGGTCAGCATATTTTATTAACCATTTCATTAAATTTACATAACGCTAAAATGTTTTGATGCTGATCTTTCGCTTCCTAATTTAAGAAGCATACCAATAGTACAAGCATAGGAAATATCAGAAACAAAACCAAACTGCTGTAGAACCCAACGATGTTAATTTATGATCCGTCTATTTAATATAAATCAACAATTTCTGCAATAGGTCTTTATTATATCAAGTTCACGAGATTTAGATAAACACCAATTCCATTTTCTAAGGCACATATGAAGTATATATATATATACATTGCTATTTGATATACTTTTGCTATTTTTCCGTCGTGAACTGATGATGATCATGGAACGTCGAAGTGCGTCAATATGTGAGACATGCGATTCATATGTTATGTTGGGTGGTTATTTAAACAAAATTGGATTGATGTATAGCTCAAGTCCGTAAACATGATTTAGAGTTGTCATTACTAACAAGGATATTCCCATTTGCAACAAGTGTGAAAAATAAATTAAATTAATCCAAAATTGCCTAACAATAAACGAAAATACACCGTTAATTAATTATTTAAACCAAGATTATGCAGTCGAAAATCTTAGAAAGTCTATCGTAAATGCCATGCCTTCATGGATATAAACAGAACTCGAGGATAGTCAGACAAGTAAAATTCAATCCGCAATGTATATGACTTTTAAATATATCAAAAATATATTTATGCTAGATCCACGCTAGTCAATATTACGTCGAGGTTTAATAATTTTCATGGAAGTAGGAAGCACAATTCTTTCGCCGATCGAGAAAGGTAAATTTATTTATAATTTCTTCGCTGTGAACAATAAATAGAAAATCGTTTATTGGATACTGTGCACCTAGTAACAAATTAGTTCAAATAGAACCATAATGATAAACCAAAGTAAGCATGGACGAAAGGTATAATCCCACGTATAAAAGGTTTTGTGCTTACTGGTGACTCATCAGTAGGAGCCGGTACATTGCCCTATAACCATCATTATATCTGATCAATTATTTGGTATGTGTCTTGTGTATTGGTTGAGCTATGTATTTTTTTAAATAATGCGATTTTCAAAGTTTATGTCAGCTATTTCTGAGAAATAAAGAAGAATAACATCGAAAAATTACAAAATGGCATGATATCTGGAGTTTTCGGTGATTAAATATCGACTGACAATGACAGATATATGCTTAACCTTTCACAAATCCAAATCGATCGGCTACCAATGTGTGTACTATTGATGGGCCGAAATTATGGAATTCGCCATTCGGATAAAAGCGGTACTAACTTTGAGACAAACTTTGAATTACTATCTGAAAAAATATTCTGTATAGATTTTAAACACACTTACCACTTTCCGTTCAACTTTTTCTGTTTCGTTTGATGTACCCTCCGGTCGCAAGAGGTTTATATTATAATTCATCATATGCTCAATAAGAACGAAACGGAACCATTGAATTAATTGCCATTAACTTTTGTGCAATTTTAGTTTATATATATATATATATATATATATATATATATATATATATATATATATATAAATATGGCACATTGTCGTTTCGTAATAGAGAAGCATCTATTTAGAATATATATGATGTTGGATTGCTCGAATTTAAGCCTGTGTCAATTATATAACTTGACTCAGATTCTTGCACGTTATGAAAAGCTGATACGGCTACCTGCTTTGCGGTGAAACAACTAATCAATAACTTTGCTTTATAAATAACAACTAGGAGTTAGTTTAAGCTGCATACTTGCCTTAGCATTCAATCCTTATTTGCAAATAGCAGTTTATCATAAACTAAATTAGTCTATCTCAAAGCAGCAGAATTGCTTGTAAATTATTCAATTATTATTTATTAACATGGTTACAGAAGAACGATATACTTCTTACTTTACCGCCGGAAAACTTAAAAGTAAATACTTATGTGAGGGCTGGAAAACAAGATGAGTTTGCACGTTCATAGATTATTTTGATGCTGCATTAGTCATGCCTCTGGTCATTGGCCTCTTGGGTATGAGAAACACGCTATTATTGCGTTTCTGAATATAGATATACCATAGCAAAGTATAGAAATTATTTTTTAATAATATTGTTCTTTTGCCATCTCACGAGCAGCCTGTAAGTTCTGTGTATTAATTAAATATACATAATATGAACAACGGTTCTTTAACAATAAAAGTTGCAATGAATTGTTTTGCGTATATATATATATATATATATATATATATATATATATATATATATATATATATATACGATTAAAATTTAACCTCAATATCACTTCCAAAGTTGGCATGTTATTCGTCTTCTGAAACCAAATGAATAATAGCAATTTGGAGTTTTATGCCATTAACGATACCAAAAAGTATCTACTTGACGATTAGACTGACTGAAACATACTGTTTGTTTTATAACTGAAAAGTGCATGCTATGCGTGTCTTATTCGGCGCAGTGCCATAGTTGTGAGGGCTGAAGCAATGTGCCGGTGTTTCGGTCCAGCCAAAGCAATACTGTCGAGTAATAAATCAGTTTCCAATAAACACGAACCCGGTCTACTTGAGAAATAGCATTTGCTTTTGCTCATACCGATAATATGTAGAATTAAATCCTACAATACACAATTATATATATATATATATATGTGTGTGTGTGTGTGTGTGTGTGTTAAATTAGACTGAAGTTAAGTATGCACACATTTATATATTTTCATGAGTGCGTACAGGATAAAGTTATGTACACATGTTTTGTACATTATTTGTTGCTATGACTTTGATGAACATTGTTCGCGCATTTGTTAGAAGGTCGCCTTAAACAACTAACCACAATTATTCTAACCGTAGAATCAGTCTCTAATAGTTGCGCATAGTAAAAAAAATTACACTTTTCAGTCGCTGAGTTACATAATGATTACTTTCTACATGTGACCCAGTTTTATCTTTGAAAGCTGGTCGAAACAAAGTCGATAATTAGTGGATTCTTTATGTCTCACTTGAACAACGTTAATTATAGCAATACAGCCTGCAAAAGCAGTCAAAAATCTCTCTCTCTCTCTCCCCAACACACACACACAAATATATATATATATATATATATATATATATCCTTTACATTTCTAAAGCAGACATTATTGCGAAACATTTCTGAATAAGGTGAATAAAGCGTTTTCTATATCCACAATTAACAAAGCTCAATGAACGAAAAACAGGTTACACCAAATATGTGAAAGCCAGGTTGTGGTAAGTGATAGAGAAATGAATTTTAAAAAGTCTAAATTAAATCAATTGAAAAATAAAACGTGATAATTTTTAGGTTACTAAGACAAAAGTAATCCCAACACAGAAAGTTGTACTCAATAAATGCTGAAGTTGAGATAACGTATCTAAATAGTTTACGTCATATCGAGTTTGCAAGCATGATGTGAACACCAATCCCATTATTTATAAACATAGAAACCACAATATAACAAAACTACCGTCAGTCACACGTACGTACGCGTTTATTATCATCTTCAGAACACGACAGAAAATTGACTAGCGAGGATCAAACCGCAATTCATATATATGAAAAGCCAAATTAGATATACGGCTCTCACTTCTAGTGTAGTTGACTGGAAATATCGGCTGCACAATTTCTATGCAGTCACGAACAGTAACATTTTGTAGCTTTCGCCATATATGTATAGGTAATACAATTAAATAATCATCGATTGCACGCGTGGTCATAAGCAACAATCTTGAACAATAACATAATAATGTCAAATGATAATAAAGTCGTAACTTTGTCGGCTAAAGCCTAATTCGTATATACCATTCAATTGCGCTTTTGTTTATAACAATTAATTAAACCAAACTTCCGGAGTTGAAATAAACGCTAATCTCCTATTATAATCAACGGCAGGATATAGAAAAACAAAAGCCAGTTACAAAAAAAACTTTGATTGTTTCGCGCGATACGCGTTCCAAGTCTGCTATGTTGGTCATACAATTGTTTTTACTACAAAAGAATTTAACAATTGAACGATGTATATATATATATATATATATATATATATATATATATATATATTATATGTTGCGCACATAGTAGCATGGTCGTTCAAATAAGACCAGACGGATATGCTAAAATGAGCATGAACGAAAGGTGTAGTCTTATGTGCAAATGCGTTTCGTCTTAACTGGTTACACACGCATAGAAGCCGGTACTGAGCATTAAATAGATGGATTACGGTGAACTTCATAAAAATTCACTGGAAATTCGGCTTAAAAACAACTCATTATGCCTAATTTGTACCCAACTCCGTAAAGTATCATCAATTATTGCTTTCAGGATTACCACAAAAATGGATAACTAATGTCTATCGAGGCCAATTTATAAGGCAAGGCTGGAGTAGCAGGTGCTCGGTACGTTGTTATTCACAAATTTAATGCAATTTAACCTATTTAAACGTCACGGTGTTGGCACCATTTAACGATTTGTTACATATTATATGTAGTTAGGTGGCTTAGAAATCACAAAGCTATAGACTTCCTATGAAGTTGACGAAGACGTAAAGGATATCGTCGAACTGTATGACATTTGATAGTCAAATAGTTAGTGGGTTTGGGACTTATGTCGGCTGCCAGTGGTGAGTTACCAAGAAGTACGAAACACATGTAAACACGAGAATACACCTTGTGTTCTTACTAACATCTGATCTGATCTTGCTTATATGTGCACATTACGACAATTTGTCTAGTTTCCTTATTGCAAGTATGTATTAGGTGTTGCGAACCTAGTAACAAATTAGTTCAGTTGTGACCAGAAGGATAAACCAAAGGCAGCATGAACGGAAAATATAATCTCATGCACATTCGTTTCGTGCTTACTGGCGACTCATCAGTAGGAGCCGGTATTACGCCCTTTAACCACTATATATTTGGTAGAAGAATGTGGAATAATAGGACGGTACAATCTCCTAGACGAATGTGTAAACCTGTAATAGTGAAGCTAACATAATCTAAAGTCAACGACAATGCGACTTCAATGCTAACTCACACTATATAATATGTATACCGAGTCTGTAAAGGATACTAACACTATGGCTATTGTGTTAGTAGCTGATACCTTTTTTGAAATCGATGAGTACCGGATACTAACACTATGGTTTCCGAGTCGGTACATGATACCAACCTGATGGAAATAAATTTATGCTAAAGTTCACCCAAATTGAGAATTACAACAATTTCCGAACACCTGTTACTCCAGTTAAACCATACACTCTGGCCTTCATCGATATCAGTTATCACATTTCGCGGTAAGCATGACATCATTCAATTCAATATATTACAGTTAAATACTGTTTGTTGCGAAGAACTAATATATATGCAAGTATGTATTAGGTTTTGCGAACCTAGTAACAAATTAGTTCAGTTGTGACCAGAAGGATAAACCAAAGGCAGCATGAACGGAAAGTATAATCTCATGCACATTCGTTTCGTGCTTACTGGCGACTCATCAGTAGGAGCCGGTATTACGCCCTTTAACCACTATATATTTTGGTCAATAATGTGGGATAATAGTTTCCTGATTGTTTTAATGAAATCGGATTGGAGTTTGTTCAACTTAACAAGCTATTTTTAAGAAATTATATCTCCATTTTGGACATTAATAATGATTTAAATGAGGTTCTACAGTAGTAAAAACACAAATGTATTTCACAAAGTGTATTTTAATATCATTTAGTTCATCATTTCTTAGTGCGTTTTATCCAACTGTTTTGTTCTTTCTCCTAAAGGGTAGTTTTCTCCTCTAGACGCTAATAGCCATACTATATAACTTTAAATTCATGTTCAGATTCCGTTTTTCCAAATATCTTCGAATCTTTTATATAATTAAACGAACATTGGTTGCGCGGGTGGTGATAACAATTATTATAATCAAGGTTGCGGTCTTGATATAAACACCTGACCCATTAATTACTTACCTATGTCAGTATAAACTAAGAATTGTATAGTGTAGAATCTCTTACACCTGGATCTCGATTTCGCGCCCTCTCTTTGCGATTTTCTGGAAGAGACAGTGTAAGCCTAATTTTAGAATCCGAACAAATTGTATTGAAACCCGAAGTTAACGTGTTGATGCGTTAACGGAATAAGCTATTAGCGCCAAGACAAAGGAATTGACAGTCGGTAGAAAGAATCATTCAAGAAGTTAAATCCAATACATGATATTCAATTTAACAGGTTTAGCGTCGTTTATAGGTAACTATGATCGTTTGTAAGCTAATACGGGAAACATGACTAAAGGTCATTCCAGCATGTAATTATCGCTTGTATCTGGGTTCAAACTCCCTAACATTGGAGATTCGCCATCATTAGAGATTGGATATTACATTTGGTGTGAGGTTTTCTGTTTTTATGGCTGATTGATCTATTCTGGTGGCGCGATAGCACTTAAAGTTAATTATTCCGAGCGGACTAGTGAGGATAAGTCAAACAAATACAGCATTATTACCTAATATGCGTTTTTTTGCTACTTCAGGATATTTCGATGGCCTTAGTTGGCCATCTTCTGCAGTCCACTCCTTATCACAAGTTGCTTACTTCATTGGTTGTTTTATAAAACCAGTGAAGATGAGTGGCCTGAAGAAGATGGCCGCCAAGGACCATCGAAATATCTTGAAGATACAAAACAACTGGAATTGTCCCTGTATTAGTAAAAAAACGCAGATCAGGTAACTTTGATTAATCTCTTTTTGCAATTTTTCATTCTTTTAAACATAGCATTAATCCCACACTAGGAACAGGCACCCTTGTGTTAATTTACCGCCATCTCAAAACCATTAAATTTATGGTCATCAATACAATACGTGATTCGTATTTTTTCCGCCAGCCATAAACACACGCTATAACCCTTTTACCGGAGCGAGTTTCCTATTCTGACACGTGCTGTCTTCGCTTGCTATCATTATTTATTTCTATTTTCCAAATAGAGCCTAGTCGTCTTCCTATCGATCTGTCACTCATTGTTCTCTCGATTTAATTTTAAATAATAAATCCTGTCGTTCTATTAAGACAACATATGGACTGATAAATAGTTCATTTCTCCTGTAACATACAAATACGGACTTTTTCTATTTTACTGTTTATTTTAATACTATCTAATTTTCCATATACCTTATTATTATAATCAGACTGACTCACTATAAATGTCGTTTCTCCTTTGTCTGCTTGCAGACACCTAAATCGTTTCACATTAACGTTTTTAGACTTTTTACCTCATAATCTGGTTCGCGTTTCTCATAATTTTGCGATAACACAATTCTGCCTATTTCTAACTCCTTTTCATCTGAGAGAAACTGCACTATTTTAACGGCTTCGATATTTACCTCATTTTTAGGAGATTTCTCAATCTGAATTGACTTATTGAAACCACTATTGATTAATTCCAGCTGATTCTCATTAGAGTTAATTTTAGACAGATTTACTATAGGATTAGTTACAGTTAAGCTAATCGTATCTAAGCATGTTTTGTAGTTGCCCACATTCTAAAATTTATTCTACACTTACCTAGTGAGAAGGCAGTCATGCTTAAGAGATCTTGCAATATGTATAAATGAGATAGTTCAAACTAAATTTTCTACTTGACATATTGATTGTCGAATTATTTGTGGGGTGTGCTTTCCATTGAAAAAAACTTCCGAAGTCGGAAGTCGAAATATTCGGAGTTAAATTAAAGACAATGGCTGCAAATAACTTGTTAGGTCCAACAAGGAAAAGGTAATTTTCAACCATGTCGATTGCATTGCCTTTATAATCTGTGAGTTACGTTCACATTCCGGCAAATACTCTATACTTATGAAATCAACGACATACAAAAAAAGTAACTAAGATCTTATAATAAATTTCCTACAATAAGTGAAAGATTCAACTTCTATAAATTATGAACCAACTTATTCATTGTAAGATAAGGCTTAGCATTACCATTAGCATTGCAAACAAGCGTAACTTTTAATCCAAAACATTTTTCAATTACCGTTTGATGTGATAAAGCTAATGATTTATTACCAAATTACAAAGTTTCTAAGTCTAATCCATATTAAAATTCTGAAGATTTCTGATTTGAAAGGATTGTGCAAATAGTCACGTATCATAATGAGATTTTAAAGTTCAGGATTAGACGTTTTTAAAAGTTTGAGAATTTGTACGTCTATAGGCCTTTCGCAGACAAGAAAACTGCAGCTGCTACTGCGAAAAAATCGAGTGGTAAATTTTAAAAATACATTCTAATGCGAATCCGCTGGAAATGATTACTCGTGGTTTGGACAGATCTATTGAGATTGAGAAATTTCTTAAATTTGAAATAACTATCAAAGCAATTAAAACAGCTCAATTCCTCTTAGACAAATACGAGGTACAAGTTTAGTTAAAAATGACCACAATTCTGTTAACAGCGAAACCATTAGAAATATAAACTAGATTATGAAGTCATAAGTTTCAGAAAAGAGTTAATTTAAAAAATGTTTACGCATTCGAAGGCAGACAGAGCACGACTGACTGTTATGATGATTCAATCCGACTACAATTAAAATATTTATGTAAAACCAGATAACATGCATATATACACTAAAAAAATTAAAGACTTCAGCAAATGTGCCACAGTTCGAGGCCCATCTATGGCAAAAATCTGAACAGTACATCATGAATTTCCAATTAGAACGAAACCGGTCTGCAGGATGAACTGCATTTATTACATTTTACAATGCTTAGTCAATACTGACAAGCGTATATATGACTAGATTGGTGCGTATATCAGGCGTGCAACGTTGATTCAAATAATTGTTATCGGCACTCGTAAAATCAATGATTGTTTAATTGTATCATAAATCTTCAATTCACTACCACTTCCCAAGTAACGTGGTGTCTGTTCAATAGAGACAGACTGGACGGGGCTAGTTGGAACTTAGGATATAAAGAAATGTGACAGGGGCTTCACCTGAAGGAAAGGATATTCAATATCACGAATTAGTAGGTAACTGCAAAATGTTATTAGAGTGCGGCAGTGGGTAAATTCAGACTCCGAAACAAATGTGCCCTGATTCAAGCCCCGTTTGCAACACAAATCTGGGAATTACTGGAAGAGTTACCAAAAGGATGAAACCGGTCTACCGGATGAATTGCCTTTGCCTACTTACACGATGCTCAGTTTCCACTGACAAATGAATAATTAACGCATTGGTTTTTATATAAGGCTCGCAACATTTTCTTAAATAACTTCTAACACTAGCCGCGCACTCAATGGTTGCTTAATTGTATATATATTCAATTCACTAACACTTCAACAGGTAACGTGTCGTCTGTTTTATATTGACAGATTTTTGCTGGCCAGTTGGAACTTTAGGTCTAAACAGACGCCACATGGACTCAAATGCAAGAAAGGCTAACCAAGAAATATTAGATGATACATAATTGAAAATTGTGGGTAGTTATTTTTTGAAATTTGATTGCGGAGTGCCAGATTTATATTTTCCAATGCCGCGTTTTGCGTACGCGGGTTGTAGCTTTGCACTAACAGTTTCATAAATATCCGATTGGTGATGGTGCTGGAAAGTAGGCACCGAAACGTCGCCAGTAAACAAAGATGTGATAGAACCGCATTCCCATTGGTTAGTATGAACGATGTTAAAGCCTTCGGAAGAAAGGCACGAATACAAACCCAGCCCAATCGACGACAGAAAGAACATGGAAATTGTGATCGATCAGATCTTTGTGAAACTTTTGGTGCAAAGCTACAACCCGCGTACGCAAAACGCAACATTGTAAGATTGTGGGTTGTGTGCGACAGGGTGGTGCAGTCTATATTGCCACAGACGACGAAGCCAATGTACTTCGGTTCAAGCAAAAATCTGGACAGGGCTTGAAGAGCTACCAATAAGAGTGACACCAGTCTATTGAATGAGTTTTCTGTGCGATATCATACAATACTTATTTTGCTGAAAAATGTATATATATATATATATATATATATATATATATATATATATATATATATATATATATAGTGATTGGTGTTTATATCAAGCTCGAAACCTTGATTCAAATGAATAAATTAAGACACTATTGATAAATTCCACGGAGAAGTTAAAATTTTTATCCATAATATGATTTTTAATATTGAATAAGATTAAAAACACGATAACACTATCAGGCAATGCGAAAGTGTTGCTCCCAGTGTGTTTGGTGTATTAATTGTGCATAAATCAGGTAACCTCTTGATAGTTAGTGCTAATGTCCAGCACTCGCCATTATACACAATTCTCCAGTTTCTGTGCCAAAGGATAAGGGAATATTCGTAATTATTAGATTACACATTGATGGATTCAAACCATTGGGTCGAAATTATCAAGAAATGTAAATTAAGTTTAAATGGTGTATCAACGTACACGAAAATATTAGTACCCAAATGTTTTCAGCGTTTCTTGGTTGATCACGCATTAATATTAGAACGAGGTAAAATGCCGATGACACATATTATAAAGATGAGAACAAGCGTTCTAATTATTTTCCATTCGGAAGAGAACCATATACGCAAAATATAGATGTCCCAATGGGGCGACTTTTATCAGCTCCGATAGTAAATGTCTTCATACATTACGTGGAGAAAAATCTGTTATAAGATATGCCTCTAATGCCGAAGTTTTATGTTCGATACTTGAATGACATAGTAGTTATTTGGAATCATGGAGAGGATGACATTATAAATTTCTTAAACTTAACTAATAAACTGAGTGAACTACAAATTACGATTGAAAAATAAGCAAGTGGTGAATTACGGCTTCTGGATGTCAAATTAAATTTAAATTGCACAAGATTAGACAGGGGTGTTTATTGTGAGGATACTTATTCAAGTATCATTCTTCATTTCACGTCAAATAATTCGTATAGGAGTAAAATCTGTATCAATGACAATTATAAGCCTCAGATTAACATTCATAAGACATATTCAGTTTGAATCAGGTAGACTTGCAGAAATATTCAATGCTAATGGGTATACTCGTAAGTTAAAAGAAGTAACGGTAAAAATACCATTATCAAATTTAATCGTAATTGGAAGTAGGTTATTTCAGAAAGAACAAAAGAGGGCGCTAGTGTCATGATAATACCAAACACAAAACCAAGCAGGAAAATCAAATTTTTGGCATCAAAGTATGATACACGAATAATTTTAAAACTACCCCTTAACTCGGGCACTAAACTTCCTGACCAAAAGGAAAAAGGTTAAACTGTTAGAAATATCCGACATGTGCTAAATTCCATGTAAAGAATGACATCTCCCATATGTGGATGACAGATAAGAATAGGATAACATAGAACTGATTGCAATTATGGAAATGTTAATAGATATCCTGCGCGTCATGCAGTTGAGACGGTATATAAGATTAACTGGAGTCGTTGTCGATGAATATCCATGTGTGGACTCAATAGGGCTATAGGATTGATTATGAAATTTATTGAAATTAAATCCAGAAATAACGTAATGAAAAAGATAACGGTAGAAAAATATATAGGATCGATTGAGAACCCGGTATCATACTATGGCAAGAAGCGAAGATTGCACGTAACAAGATTATAAAACCGCTTCATTTAACGAGAATGGACATTTAACTAATATGAGTTATGTGTGGCGGTGAAAAAATGTCTTAATTCATTTTAGAATTACTTAATAAAATCACTCTTTCTTACTTTTTATACTACTGCATCTATTAAATTAGGTCCTATATAGATTTTAACAATTAATGATGAAGCTTTACGCTAAATATCACTCCTCATTTACATGATCTCAATTTTAGTAAGTGATTTTATAAATTTTCTTTTCCAACTTTCATATATTTTAACTTCTTGCTTATTTAAACTTAACTCTTGGGCATTTACTCTAGCAGGATTCTGCGACGTCTATTTACATTAAATTTCCAATTTCAAAATCAGTGCTGTCATTCGCAAATACTTTGTTTACCAAAGTAATAGTAAAGTAATCAGTCTGAGGTCTGCAAAGATGAATTGGCATTAATCACTGTAGTGCCGAATAGAAGAACCTACGTGAATGCAACTCTATTTAGAAGAAAAATCAGTTAAAGTAACACAAAAATATGCACGTACATGGCGTATGCTTATGTACTGAAACGTCAGTATTTTGCATGAAATCACGGCAATTTCAGTAAGTTTAGCGTACGAATGCAGTTAATTGTATTTAACTTAATGCGTACACGCAAATATGACACACAACTCTCAAGAGAAAATACGATAATCATGGATGCAATTTTGGAATAAACACTTGACCCTTTACACGAATACGTTTGTCAGTATAGTGTTGAAAAGGTAATTCACCCAGTAGACCGATTTCGTCCTTATTGGGAACTCATCACGTACTGTCCAGAATGTGCTGCGGACAGGACTCGAACTTGGGCACGTCTGCTTAGGAATCTGCTTTCATAATCATTGAGTCACCCCACTGCACACTATACACAATTTTCTATTATATACTAACTAATGTTTCTTGGTTAGCCTTTCCTTTAGATGGAGCATATATGGCATCCCTTTAAAAGTCACAATCTGTCATCAATTCTTAGTTTATACTGACAAATCTAAGTACATAAAGGGTTAGGTGTTTATACCAAGAACTCAAGCTTGACCGTCCGCGTAACCAATTTTCATTTAGTCACAATAGAAAGATCCGTTTTTTTATGAGATCTACCAATAAGTAAAAAAGAAGCCGTTTAAACGAAATTTAACACTTTTCCTAATAGCTTTCAAAGATTTTGCGATGTCATGAGCTTACCGTTGACAAAAGGGCCCGTAAGATGACCCTCAAATACTCGAGATCAAAGCATAGACAATGGAAATAAATTGGTTCGCACAGCAACGATCGGCTAATAGTTATATTCGCTAACGAGCAAAACATTTCTGTTAGTGTTAAATATTTAGGCTTTATAAACATGTACAAATTTCAAATGGTGTAATACAACGACGAACAGAAATCGAGAAACGCAAATGCTGAGGTGCATACACAAAAACTTCTACATATCAATATATATATATATATATATATATATATATATATATATAGGTTTATGTATTTGTTTTTGTATTTTGTGTGTGTGTGTGCTTCACGATTTCTGTTTTTTGTCATAAAATTTATGCATTCAATTCAGCTTAATATTCTTTTCCTTTCAAAATTGATCATATAAAGTGCCAGATATTGCATTCGTGTTCAGTCGAAAAACATCTCTGCTAAATAGTGATTAGTGCACTCACATTGAATATTTCTTGATAAACGTATTTACCATACTATTTACAATTTCTACATTAACAGCGGTTTAGATTAAAAGATTAATCAATTTCAAATCGGCTTAGAATAAACCCATCACTTTGTCGTAATACATGTTCTTAGAAAAAGTTTATATTTTAATGCAGGAGTATTGAAAACTATGTAAGGCAGCATTAAGGCACAGCAGACAACAAATTGACAGTGAAATCATGGTCCCAGATAATCAAAACATGTGTCCCAAGCACTAAATCCAGATTATCAATGCCGCGTTTTGCGTACGCGGGTAATAGCTGTACACGGGCAGTTACACAAAGATCCGATTTGTCACTATTTCCAATTTTGTTTTGTCTTTGATCGGGTTGACTCATTTTTACTTCAATTGGAAATGCGGTTCTATCACATCTTTGTTTACTGAAGTAAAAATGAGTCAACCCGATCAAAGACAAAACAAAATTGGAAATAGTGACAAATCGGATCTTTGTGTAACTGCCCGTGTACAGCTATTACCCGCGTACGCAAAACGCGGCATTGATAACCTGAATGCTTACACACCGCAAAATATTGAGTTCAAAACTAAATCCAGATTCCCGATAATGGTCTTAAGTTTGTATTATTGAAGGGAAATTATTGATTACACGATAATTGCAATGGTGAGCATCAAGTGAGTAGCCGTGCGATTCAATTTGCATAGAAATTATAAGAATAAGACAAATATGTTACTTTAAAGGAGAAAATCCGGTAAAATAAACCCCGAAAATACGCGTAGTTCCGTTACCATTAAAATTTCCGACCTGACGAACAGAGAACCATAACTAATCTATCAAAAGCGGCAATATAAACTGTCGACATTTTCGGACTACAGCCTTTCTATTTAATTAATCTCCGCAACAAACAATATTTAATTGTTAAATATTGAATTGAATGATGTCATGCTTACCGCGAAATGTGATAACTGATATCGATCAAGGCCAGAGTGTATGGATTTACTGGAGTAACAGGTGTTCAGAAATTGTTGTAATTCTCAATTTCGGTGAACTATAGCATAAATTGATATCCATCAGGTTGGTATCATGTACCGACTCGGAAACCATAGTGTTAGTACCATGTACCTTTTCGTTACAATAATGTTGGTATCGGTTACTAACACAATAGCCATAGTGTTAGTATCCTTTACAGACTCGGTATATATATTATATAGTGTGAGTTAGCATTGAAGTCGCATTGTCGTTGACTTTAGATGATGTTAGCTTCACTATTGCAGGTTTACACATTCGTCTAGGAGATTGTACCGTCCTATTATCCCACATTCTTCACCCAAATATATAGTGTTTAAAGGGCGTAATACCGGCTCCTACTGATGAGTCGCCAGTAAGCACGAAACGAATGTGCATGAGATTATACTTTCCGTTCATGCTGCCTTTGGTTTATCCTTCTGGTCACAACTGAACTAATTTGTTACAAGGTTCGCAACACCTAATACATACTTGCACATATATTAGTCCTCCGCAACAAACAGTATTTAACTGTTTAATCGGTATTGATGTTCGGCTTGACAAACGGCGTAATCTGGCAAATCTTACCAGCAGTGTTATAATGCATATTACCGGTACTAAAGGTTTTCAAGCATTTCTCATTTTGACACAGACTAAGATGTGACACAAGATTCTGTGCACGACAGCGACAATATACCGTGTTAACATGTATTTGCTTCAGGGAAAGTAGGAAGGCAGTGGCTGGTGATGCCCCATCTTTAGTAACGGAGCATAATTATCTCTATCATAAGGTAAGTAGGCCCCAAAACTATATACGCTATCCTTTACGTGATGCAGTGAAAATACATTATTATAAAGTCATACGACTTAAGCTTATACTCGATGGACAGCTAATCTCTCTTTATCGATTAATCCATGTACCTGTTAAAAGTAAAGCTTTTAGAATTACATATTTTTTGAAACTATTTTCTAAGTTAAATCAAATCAAATATTGCATACACAACATGTGTTAACCAACACGACTGAGGTAATTAAACGGGGTTTTTTATAATTAAAGGACAACGAAACTCGTAAATAAAAATAACGGAAAAATACAATGATCTAAAATTAACAAGATGTAAAAAATATCAAAGTGCATTCGGCAAAAAATATGTGCTGGTTATTCATTAAATTGTTTAACCGTGGTCCGAATATGGCAACTCTAAATTAAACATCACTTATAAATAAGAGCCAAACAGTTTTCCAATAAAGATCTGGATGAATCTGAATTAGACCTTGCTTCAATGGTTTTAAAACACGACTATGATAAGTGTAAGTCCAATGACTAAACTTGACGTCTCAACGATTAGTTAATATCAAACGTTGTTATATGCTTGAAAACGAAAAAAGAGGGAGTGCAGTCCTGATGAGTCAATTCAACTATAACAATCAAATGTTTAAATGGTAAAATAAGAACGATATATACAATAAAAAAGCAAAATATCCCATTGATAAATTACAAAAAGAAGTAATATAAAAATATGAGTGTAAGCGGGAAATCGGATTTGGTACATGGTAACGCGCTCATACAGAAAGATACATCTGCACCCAGAGTGTACGTTTTGTGAAAGTGAAAAATACCCGATATCCCTTGAAGACGTATTGTCAATGTCCATTACTCTTCAACATGCAGAATTTTCTAAGTTTCTGTGTCGTAGAATAAGAAAATGTTTTTAGATGACATATTGATTAAATGAATTAGTGAAAATTAATGATAAATGCATATTTGTTGTACACAGTATACGGGTAAAAGTAGCTCTAGATTTTTTCTGGCATTTCATAGTTGATCATTCACTTGTTTTAGAAGAAAGCCAACTGACGAACGGGCACATTTTGGAGATGTTGAGTATATCTATGTCCTCAACTAACTGTATAATTTTATAATGGGAAAGATATTTCTATCAATATCGCAATCTTGATTAAAATAATCACCGCTAGCGCAACCAATGTTCATTGAATTATATAAAAGTTCAGTTTAATGTCACTTACTCAGGTAGCGTAGTTTCTGTTCTATAATGTGCGAAGTGGAATGTTTAGTTGGAAAAATAGGTCTAAAGTGATGCCACATAGGTTCCACATAAAGAAAAGGCTAATCAAGTAACATTAGTTAGAATATAACTGAAAACAGTGTGTAGTGCGTGGCAGGGTGGCTCAATGATTAGAGCAACATACTACGAATTAGACACGCCCCGGTTCGAGACTTGTCCGCAGAAAATTCTGGACAATATATGAAGAATTTCCAAAAAGGACGAAACCGGTCTACTGGCTGAATTTCCTTTCCTCCATTATACAGTGTTTAATTTATACTGAAAAATATATTTATAGAATGGGACTGATGACAAAATCAAAATCGAAACTCTTATTTAAATAAACAATCTCCTTGATTTGCGTTCGCGACAGCTTTGCACTATCAGTTTCGCAAAGATCCAATTGATCCGCAATTTCAAATGCGCATCGAGTTTGCTGTCTTATTGGCTGGGTGCTTATTCGTCCCTTTCTTGCGAAGGCTTCAGCGTCGTTTATACTAACCACTGGAATTGAGGTAAGATCTAATCATCGTTGACTGGCAACGTTTCGGTACGATAATTCTCGGACCATCCTCAGGCATCTAATCACCCATACACAGTACAATGCTCGCAAAAACAGATATAAGCAAATGTGGTCAATTTTAAATTTTAACTTCAATTACCGTGACATCACAAAATTACAGCTATACCACACACGATCGATACTTCTCTCTCCACTTCAATTAACATTATGCACTGTAGATGAGATTATATACACCGGGAATTCACTAAAGTTTGGTCGGCCATTTCTAGTATATATATATATATATATATATATATATATATATATATATATATATATATATATATATATATATATATATAGAGAGAGAGAGAGAGTTGCTGAATGGGTGTTTTCATGTACTCCGTGCACATGCATATATAGAGTTTACTTACTGAGACCAAATCTATGTTTAAAACAATTAGTGAGTCGATAGATTTTTTTTAAATATATAAATAAAACTGTTTCAGAACGATATTATCACATTTGCCTAAATCTGCTATTGTGAACATTGTATTGTGTATGTGTTATTAAAG
Organism: Eudiplozoon nipponicum; assembly: GCA_029291075.1. Taxonomy (NCBI): domain Eukaryota; kingdom Metazoa; phylum Platyhelminthes; class Monogenea; order Mazocraeidea; family Diplozoidae; genus Eudiplozoon; species Eudiplozoon nipponicum. The sequence continues at coordinate 32,379 of JAQBSW010005063.1, read as the reverse complement.
GTCTGAGGATGATACGGAAAATATTGCACTGAAAGGTTGCCAGTCAACGAAAATTCGGTCGTTCCTCATTTCCGGAGGTTATTATGTACGATATTGAAGCCTTCGGAAGAAAGGGACGAATTCGCACACAGCCAATGAAAAGACAAACTCGATGCGTACTTGGCAATGGGTTCAATCGGATCTTTGCAAAACTGAGTGTGCAAAGCGATAACCCTCGAACGCAAATCCCGGAGATTCAAAATTTGAAGCTCGCACTGAACAACTATTCAAAAAATAGATGACCCCTTTCAAATAATTGCATATACGGTTCTTTACATCAAGTTTTTGATCTGGAGACAAGCACCAATCCAACAGAATTGAACTTATCGCATAAATTGCCGTCAATCACATGTACTGACGCTTTTCGACCTCCTGTGGTCATCATCAGAGAACAACGGCAAATAGATGAACGAGAATTAAATCATGATTTATATGTGGGGCAAGCAAACATAGATATTTGATTCTTATCCATAGTAATCATGCGCAAACTGAACTTGACTGAACATGTCAGTTGGACAATTTCTATACACTCACGTATTGCGTTGCGCAGGTAGCGAGAAATCCTCTTAAAACCAGATTTCCGTTGTACTTTGATGCTAATTTTAACAGTTAGAAATGTGTTTAGATACGTGATTTACGGTAGGTTATCTATGCTATTTGTCTAGTTAGATATAACTGTGTTGATGTGTATTTTAAACTCGCGAACTTGATTTAAAGGGTTCAAGATAATTCTGGTAAATTTCCCGAGAGGACAGAACCAGAAGCTAGTTTGCAAAATTGTCATTCCAAAAACGTTTCTGTAAACAATTGAACCAACACCCAACGTCTGTTATCTTGAAGTTAGATGGTGAATGTTAAATTGACACACACACACACACACACACACACACACACAGTCCTTTATAGGTTCAATTTTAAAATTCAATAAAGAAATTACTTTTCGGTTTTTGCAATGCTGGAGAAATTTCTAAATGTAGCTAGCGTAGAAAATTATTTACTCTCTTCAAATAATACACTTATATAACGAAATTCGGGTGTTTTTATACACATAAACGCAAATCCAAGTTTCATGTACGATTTTTTTAAAGGTAAAACTCTTGGCTATATGGCCGGAACATGTTTCTACGAAAAATATTACTTTTATATTGATATCTTCCAGTTAATTGTAGATTATTAAACGTTTACACAGGCCTAGTTCTTGATAAACTAAATAAAAGCATGTAATAATGCAAATAATTCACGATTTTGCAGTAACGATGGAGCCCCAGGAATGAATGAATGCTGAAAACGCTTTGCTTCCTGGAAATAAAAACTTCATACATTGAAGGAGTTGCCTTGATGCGCACCTGGAATAATTGTAATTACCTGATCTGCGTTTTGACTAACGCAGCTTTCATTGTTCCAGTAATTTTCTTTCATCAATATACTTGCTTCATTTGTTTCGTGAAATGCAACTGATGAAGGCCTACGGTAAGCAAGGCCGAAATATATTGATGAAAGAAAATTACTGGAACAATGAAAGCTGAGTTAGTCAAAACGCAGATCAGGTAATTTCATACAACGAACTTTGAATGATTTTTACACGTACACACACACACACACACACTCGCGCACACATCCGAAGATAAAAGTCTTATTTAATGTCGAATAAAGTGGCGCTTTGTGTGATTTTTCTGAAAAATCAAGGCTTTCCACTGAACCAAATGATAAGGGACACAGGTAATTGGAATTGTGCCCTGTGTGTAACGAGTACTATGCTCCAATGCAAAGAAGGTGCATTTTCCAGTTGCTTTCCACCTAACTTTTCCTGAAAATCATGAATACTAGCCAGACAAAGCAAAACGCTCATCAGAAAAATCAGCTGCAATACATTTATGTTTTTCAGAGAAGTCCCGGTCATGATAAGTAAATGCGCTGCTGAAACGACTAGCGAAACCTCGCCGTTAGTCTGGCCAGATTTTTCTATTTATCCAGACCTCCTGAAATAAAGTAGACTATTATTGACATATCAAGCATTTCGTTGTCTTAAAGCTGGCTTGGCCACAATGGTGCTGTGTCGAGATTTAATTTGCCTCATTTTTGTGAATTAACTAGAAAAATCTACTCCTTATGACAAGGTAATCTCTCTCGCTCTCTCTTTCTCTCTCTCTCTCCCTCTCTCTCTCCCTCTCTCTCTCTCTCTCTGTATGCGTATAAACGCATATTTTGTTATTATGCTAGTGTTAATATTTTTAGCTCTCTGTCTATTTCTCTCGATCCCCATCGTTCTCTCTCTCTCTCCCTCTCCCTCTCTCTCTCTCTCTCTCTCTCTCTCTCTCGTAAATCTCACTAATAACTTGTGCGTCCAAGTTATTATTTTCGTCGTTATTTATAAAAATTTTAGCTGATGATGATGATGAAACATTTCCAGATTAAAATGACAGCATATATGTAAATGAACACTGTACTGGTTTTCAACTAATAGTTTCTGTACTTGAGAGTGATGGTCGAAATTTTAACGCATTTTAGGATGTAAGTTACAGCATATGTTAAGAAATAGTATCATTTTATTAGAAAACAGTCTAAAATTGTGGCGCTTAAATATTGTGTATAATTAAGTGTATAATTGTTCGAATTGTTTATCATATTTGCATTTCAAAATTCATCATTACCAAATTTGGATATGCTTCATTTTGGGAAAGCTACGACACCATTTCTCTCGTAAACATGTCCGAAAAGTGGACAAAATGAAGTCTGGTACACTAAATATTGATCATGTTAGTAAAACTGAACGGTCGCATTCGAGATTTATGTTTACCAGATTATCAGCCAATCAATTAGTGGAAAAACAGGCATTTACTTTCATAACTGAAGAATAATTTCGATTATTAACTAATGCTTAAACCATTGGCAATTATAAACAAATCTATTTCCTGAAATCAAAAGTCTCTGAAATGTCATTTACCTGATTAATGCTTCTAATATTAAAAAATTGGAGATTTGAGGGTCTAAAATACAAACGAACTATCAATTTTGTGAAATAGGAAATAGTTTTTTATTTCCCGAGTGCCGATTTGTAGCAAGAAAACAAATTTTACGAGTTTTATTCAAGCAAGGATTTCACATAGTTACCATTACTATAGAAGCGAGAAACTAGTGTAAGTTTAGCATAGATTTAACTGACCAATTTATTGTCTAGACCATACTATAGAGACAGACTGCACGAGTAATGTCCTTAAAATATCCTAAGTTAACCGATTATGATACACATAAACAAGCGTTGGGAAAGGTAAACTTTGATTCAGAAGGCATTAATACTAACTACGCTTCTTATATAGCCAAATGCGTTATAAGATGTGTGCGCATCTCCTTAAAAATTTGCACGCCCCATTCTCTTCAGTGTTTTCCCAGCTACGTCACGTGCTTTTCATTACGATAAGGGGCATGTAAATCAAATATTGTGAAGTCACTTCTTCGACTTCGCATGAGTCATTATAGCACAGTACATCCAACGGTTTTAAATCAATAATAAGTTTTCCCAGGATATAAATCTGCTATTGCAAAAATGCATATTTAATAACTTTACTTTTAATAATGCATTGGATGTTCACAAGTTCTACACATAATATCTACGCAAAGATGAAAAAAAGTTTCGCTAGGCACTTGAAGATAAACGGAAATTAAGTAATACAAGTAGCTAATTGAAGAAAACTTTTCATATAAGTAACATAAGATGGAATATTTTGTGATGTAAATATTGTCACAATTGTAGGTCGACACAAAAAACACATGATAATTGAGACATTAGAATTTTAAATAAAAAAGTGAGATAATATAACCCGCTTTATAAAGCTAAAAATAAGATTTTTAATCGTGCAAATTTATCAGTCATCTTAAACTCAGTTATTTCCCATAAAAGGAAGGCCTCAAACGATCAAATTATTTCGTATATCTTCCACTCTTCAGAAAATCATTGAATTCGTGACAATGACGTAAATAGATATCTAATTATCTCAGCTAACTAAACTAGTTGATTTTTTGGAAATTAATTTCTAAAACAAAATCCTGTCAGCAGTGCGTGGATCCACAAACTTCAACATAATAATTGCTATCACCACCCGAATAATCAATGATTGCTCAATTTATTGAGTAAGAGCTGAATTTTGAATATCAAAATATTTTATTAGCTCAGCGGTTAAATCTCTATTAATCTGTTTTCACCATACTCTGATGATGACCAGAGTAGATCCAAACATGTCATTACGTTTGATTTGGGATAATCTTGTAACTGGTTAAAAGAATGGGATTGGTGTTTGTAACTAGTACACAAAATTGATTTAAATAAGTTTAATCATTATCTCCGCAATCAATGATTGCTCAATTTATTGAGTAAGAGCTGAATTTTGAATATCAAAATATTTTATTAGCTCAGCGGTTAAATCTCTATTAATCTGTTTTCACCATACTCTGATGATGACCAGAGTAGATCGAAACATGTCATTACGTTTGATTTGGGATAATCTTGTAACTGGTTAAAAGAATGGGATTGGTGTTTGTATCTAGTACACAAAATTGATTTAAATAAGTTTTATCATTATCTCCGTAATCAATGATTGCTCAATTTATTGAGTAAGAGCTGAATTTTGAATATCAAAATATTTTATTAGCTCAGCGGTTAAATCTCTATTAATCTGTTTTCACCATACTCTGATGATGACCAGAGTAGATCCAAACATGTCATTACGTTTGATTTGGGATAATCTTGTAACTGGTTAAAAGAATGGGATTGGTGTTTGTAACTAGTACACAAAATTGATTTAAATAAGTTTAATCATTATCTCCGCAATCAATGATTGCTCAATTTATTGAGTAAGAGCTGAATTTTGAATATCAAAATATTTTATTAGCTCAGCGGTTAAATCTCTATTAATCTGTTTTCACCATACTCTGATGATGACCAGAGTAGATCCAAACATGTCATTACGTTTGATTTGGGATAATCTTGTAACTGGTTAAAAGAATGGGATTGGTGTTTGTAACTAGTACACAAAATTGATTTAAATAAGTTTTATCATTATCTCCGTAATCAATGATTGCTCAATTTATTGAGTAAGAGCTGAATTTTGAATATCAAAATATTTTATTAGCTCAGCGGTTAAATCTCTATTAATCTGTTTTCACCATACTCTGATGATGACCAGAGTAGATCCAAACATGTCATTACGTTTGATTTGGGATAATCTTGTAACTGGTTAAAAGAATGGGATTGGTGTTTGTAACTAGTACACAAAATTGATTTAAATAAGTTTAATCATTATCTCCGCAATCAATGATTGCTCAATTTATTGAGTAAGAGCTGAATTTTGAATATCAAAATATTTTATTAGCTCAGCGGTTAAATCTCTATTAATCTGTTTTCACCATACTCTGATGATGACCAGAGTAGATCCAAACATGTCATTACGTTTGATTTGGGATAATCTTGTAACTGGTTAAAAGAATGGGATTGGTGTTTGTATCTAGTACACAAAATTGATTTAAATAAGTTTTATCATTATCTCCGTAATCAATGATTGCTCAATTTATTGAGTAAGAGCTGAATTTTGAATATCAAAATATTTTATTAGCTCAGCGGTTAAATCTCTATTAATCTGTTTTCACCATACTCTGATGATGACCAGAGTAGATCGAAACATGTCATTACGTTTGATTTGGGATAATCTTGTAACTGGTTAAAAGAATGGGATTGGTGTTTGTATCTAGTACACAAAATTGATTTAAATAAGTTTTATCATTATCTCCGTAATCAATGATTGCTCAATTTATTGAGTAAGTGCTGAATGTTGAATATCAAAATATTTTATTAGCTCAGCGGTTAAATCTCTATTAATCTGTTTTCACCATACTCTGATGATGACCAGAGTAGATCCAAACATGTCATTACGTTTGATTTGGGATAATCTTGTAACTGGTTAAAAGAATGGGATTGGTGTTTGTAACTAGTACACAAAATTGATTTAAATAAGTTTAATCATTATCTCCGCAATCAATGATTGCTCAATTTATTGAGTAAGAGCTGAATTTTGAATATCAAAATATTTTATTAGCTCAGCGGTTAAATCTAATTAATCTGTTTTCACCATACTCTGATGATGACCAGTAGATTGAAACATGTCATTACGTTTGATTTGGGATAATCCTTAACTGGTTAAAAGAATGGCATTGGTGTTGTAACTAGTACACAAAATTGATTTAAATAAGTTTTATCATTATCTCCGTAATCAATGATTGCTCAATTTATTGAGTAAGGCTGAATTTTGAATATCAAAATATTTTATTAGCTCAGCGGTTAAATCTCTATTAATCTGTTTTCACCATACTCTGATGATGACCAGAGTAGATCCAAACATGTCATTACGTTTGATTTGGGATAATCTTGTAACTGGTTAAAAGAATGGGATTGGTGTTTGTAACTAGTACACAAAATTGATTTAAATAAGTTTAATCATTATCTCCGCAATCAATGATTGCTCAATTTATTGAGTAAGAGCTGAATTTTGAATATCAAAATATTTTATTAGCTCAGCGGTTAAATTTCAATTAATCTGTTTTCACCATACTCTGATGATGACCAGAGTAGATCCAAACATGTCATTACGTTTGATTTGGGATAATCTTGTAACTGGTTAAAAGAATGGCATTGGTGTTTGTAACTAGTACACAAAATTGGTTTAAATAAGTTTTATCATTATCTCCGTAATCAATGATTGCTCAATTTATTGAGTAAGAGCTGAATTTTGAATATCAAAATATTTTATTAGCTCAGTGGTTAAATCTCTATTAATCTGTTTTCACCATACTCTGATGATGACCAGAGTAGATCGAAACATGTCATTACGTTTGATTTGGGATAATCTTGTAACTGGTTAAAAGAATGGGATTGATGTTTGTATCTAGTACACAAAATTGATTTAAATAAGTTTTATCATTATCTCCGTAATCAATGATTGCTCAATTTATTGAGTAAGTGCTGAATGTTGAATATCAAAATATTTTATTAGCTCAGCGGTTAAATCTCTATTAGTCTGTTTTCACCATACTCTGATGATGACCAGAGTAGATCCAAACATGTCATTACGTTTGATTTGGGATAATCTTGTAACTGGTTAAAAGAATGGGATTGGTGTTTGTAACTAGTACACAAAATTGATTTAAATAAGTTTTATCATTATCTCCGTAATCAATGATTGCGTGAGTAAGTATCCCAAACAAATTCAAATTTATCATATTATATCTTCAAATGATAATTTTGCCAACCTGGTTTTCCATAGGTGTCACAGAATTCTTAGCCGAGTTCTCGCGGTCTCGTCGTCTTTTCTGCTCCTCGTGAAACTCCTCGTCTAAACGCCACAGTAACTCTTCATCATCCAATTCATCTAAGTTAATATCTTCATTGTTGAGCAACAGCCCTGACTGCGTCTGCTCACAATTGAAATCGCTAGTCGCATTATTTTTGGAATCGTCAATCTCATCAACATCATCCTCGTCCCTGTCATCGCTGGCCAGAGTCGTATCACCGCCTTCATCATTCTCACAGCTTTCATTAAAGACTTCACTATATTTTCGCACATTTGATGACCTGCTGCGACAAAGCGTATCACATGCACCTTTAATGTCGCCACTGGAATTTTCACAAGAAATCCCGGCCTGTTTGGAAAATTCGTCGGCTGTTCCTAGTTGATGGGTCGAGGACACATGTGCAGATTTGGAGCAACTCGCTCCAATACTTTCCGTGCCACAATCGTCGCCCAAATTATCAACCGGGATAGCAGGCTTCGCAGTTAAAACTTTTTCACCTACAATGCCAGTGACAAGCTCATTCGAACACTGAGGCCTGTCACCCATTTGAAATAGATTAAATTCAAAATAAGATTGACAATTTGTATCAAATGAGAAGGGATCAAGTTATATGTGATAAAAACAAAATTGAAATTAAAGTAATATCTCCAAAATAGACGTGAATAGTAGGAATAGTACAATAATAAATATTTGTAAAAATTCCTCAGTTATGATACCAATAAGTGCTACTGATAACAATAAAAGTTTATCAGGATCAACGGAAACAAAAATAAACCGTGTTTAACGAATCCCACATTTGAGCATTAATCAATTCACTAACTAAATAAGGAAAGATGAACATACAGTTTTCAACGCGTGTCAGTTGAAGACTACTGTTCCACATATCGGACAATTGGGCAGTGACGTACTTTTAAGTCCGCCGAATGGATGTAGATTTATATATTTAGTAGCTACAAATGACTCGACTAAGCCTCTATTCATGTATGTATTAGGTTTTGCGAACCTAGTAACAAATTAGTTCAGTTGTGACCAGAAGGATAAACCAAAGGCAGCATGAACGGAAAGTATAATCTCATGCACATTCGTTTCGTGCTTACTGGCGACTATTCGTCTGGACACAAAATATTCGTCAAGCCTAAGAAAGTCCAGCAGATCTATCAAGCATTAGCTCCAGCTTCCTTCGATGGAATGTGAAATAGCCCTCCTTCTCACTGCAGAAACTTTCACGTAAAACTGAGGTTCGTCTCAATTCGCTACAATTGGCTTCCATGTAACATCGTTTAAAAATGCCTCGTACAACATATCATATTGTTAGTTGCTACTACACTAAATGTCTTGAAAATGTGCACTATAAAGCACATTAATTATTGTTTTTTTGTAGTCAGCCGACATTAGGCATAGGTAGCTACTCCAAGAGACATTCGAATGTGAATTGATGGAGTACTGCATAGCTGATTGTCAAAAACACAAGCCCGTTCTACGAGCAGTGGAAAATTCATTTTTTCCAGTAATTAACAGTCGACCTCACCTTTCTCACAATGACCTTCAGAATACCAGTTCAAAAACTGAGGCGTAACTGTCAGACTTAAATCAAGTCGTATTTCTTTTTCTACCCTTGTTAGAAGAAATCGCACATGAAATATTAGAGAATCTATAAATAAAATTAAATATCCAACCAATTTAACAGAAGCTATTCTAGAAAGGTAAAGCCATAATCCGTGAGTAATCATTGACATATTGAAATTTATAAAAAAATATATTTCATCAATGTTCAAAGTTTGAAATACTTTATAAAGGAATAATAAATAAGAAAGGAAATTAATCAATTTGCTTATTTTGTTTAAAATTAATAAATGAATACTGTAGATTTCGTATGTAGGCAATTGTTTTGATAATAAAATGGTGTTCATTTCGTCTGCGAATTTCATTTAAATAAGACGTAATCGACAAATTGTTTTACATTAAAATACTGAACCCTTTTCGAGTAAATATCATTTCACTTTGTGTGAATCACTATCGATTCCAAAAAAGATATGCGAATTAGAAGAAAAATTGAACAGTTTTAATAACAAAAATTAAAATTAACCACAGAAGTAAAAATTCGTACAACCACACGAGTTTCCATAAAATTTTCAAACTAAATGGGACGCTTGCAAAATAAGAAAGTGAACCTCCATTCGTTACGATCAATAATTACTGTGTTGAATATATAATGATGAAATCATTTGGCATTATGAGCATGACCACAGGCTAAAAATGCAAATAAATCCAAAAAACAGATGGCTGTGTTTCTCGTAACAAAAAAAGGTAAATGTCGCATAGGAACTTGTATCTACTTTTAAATTTTAGCAGTCTCATGTACCACAATTTTCTCACTAACTTTCTATAATTCTTTCTCTCTTTATCGCTCCTTTTAACTTACAGTCTCCCTCTTACGCACTAGAGATTTTTATATGTATGTATTCACTCGTACAGTAGTACATAATCAACAAAGCGGCGACAAAACGTTTCAAATTAAAAAAAATTATTGACTATTACCTGATCAGGTAATTGCAATAAATCCAGTTTCGTAAAAAATTTTCATTTAATTATTAACTGTGTTGGCTGCAATAAAAGTCATTGATGCCAAATGCTTTTGTAAATCTATGTAGCACAATTATTTGCCTCAGAAGGCGACCTTTGTTCTAGGCATATAGCACACCAACACTCATTCCGTGACTCATCAAAAAGGGCACAATGAATGTATTGTAACATATGGCGAAGCACTGACCATAGGAAAATGGGAAGACAAATATGCGCACCAATATGTCCAGGAAGACTGTCCTAAGTCATTGCAGAACTGCACAATGGATTTCGTTTAAAAAATTTCCTGACGATTAATGAATAGTGGAAAAACTCGAGGCCATATAAATTTCGTTTCAGACAACCAGCTAGTAGTATGAAATCTTTATCGTGGAGCTAACTCGAGCTAAATGGATAATTTTATGCCTCGCATGATGCTTCAGTTGGTCTTGTTAACGAACGTCATTCCAAACGATGGTAAAACGTAAAAAATATATCTTGCAGCAGGAAAGGTCTTTAGCACAAAGCTTTCTTAATAAAACATAATATCACTCACTGACATTCACAAAGTGGGACCCCAGCTGTCATTCTTCTATCCACGAGAGGGCCAATCAAAAGCCTGACTATTTGGCACTACAGCCCCTGTCACCTCTATGGCACAGTGTGTGTGGGATTTAAATGTAACTCTGCTAAATTCGTATCATTACTTGTACGAAGCAAAGCTGTAGTTCAGGTGCTGTGAAAAGTAAAAAATTAATGACAGACTAAGCTCCTAAAAATTTCGGTACATGAAATCAGAACGGCAAACGTCATGCACAACACAATAACGTAAACACGACCCCAAGTCAGCGATTATGCAGCGAATTTCTTGTAGTCGGTTTTTCACATAAATTTAGTGAAATCCGGGAAGTAAGAAGCAAGGCTTCTCCACATTGCGTACTAATTTTGTCAACGTCTGCATAGCATATTTATTTGTCATGATAAAATGCGTACAAACAATCATAAATACAATTATTTAAATCAAGGTTTCATTCTTGATATAAACACCAATCACATTATATATATATAAATATATATATATATATATATATGTGTGTGTGTGTGTGTCGGTAAAGAATAAATATCGCGTAATGTAGAAAAGGCAATTCATCCAGAAGATCGGTTTTGTCCATATTGATAACTCTTGAAGCACTGTCCAGAATTTGCAGCGGACAGGGCTTGAAATTGGGCACGTCTGCTGCAGAGTCTGTGACTCAATCCACAGAGCCAGCCTGCCGCATGCAACACGCAATTTCCAGTTATATTCCAACTAATGTTTTTTGTTTAGCCTTTCCTTCATGTGGAACCTGTATAGCAATCCATTAGACCTACATTTCAAACTAGCCACTCCAATTAAACGAACATTGGTTGCGCCGGCAGTGATAACAATTACGTTTAATCAGGGTTGCGATCTTGATATAACCACTTGACTCATTATGAACATACATTTTTCAGTGTAAACTACACATTTTAAAGTGTGAAAAAGGAAATTCATCCAGTAGACCGGTTTCGTCCTTATTGGGAACTCATCACTTACTAGCCAGAATTTGCCGCGGACAGGGGTCGAACCTGGATACGTATGTTTCGGAATCTGGTGCTCTTACCACTGAGCCACCTCGGCTCAGTGTGGCAGGGTGGCTCAGTGGTTAGAGCATCAGATTCCGAAGCAGACGTGCTCAGGTTCGAGCCTTGTCCGCGGCAAATTCTGGACAGTGAACGATGAGTTCGCAATAAGGACGAAACCGGTCTATTGGATGAATAGCCAATCCAATAGTTCATTATAGAACAAGTGATTTTGAATTCAACATTTATATAATTAAACAGACACTGAATGTGCAAGCAGCTATTTAAATCAAAGTTGAGATATTATTATAGACACAAACCCAACTGTATATTTTTCAGTATAAACTATGAATTGTATAATATAGAAAGGAAATAATTTTTATAACCTCTCGCGCAACTAATTATTGTTTAACATAAAAAATGTTCACTTCAATACTTCTCAAGGTAGTATGGTGTCTTTACTATAATAAGATATTGAGGGTGGCTAGTTGGAACTTTAGGTCTAAAGTAATTTCAAAGAAGCGCCACCAGAAATGAAAACAAACCAAAAATATATTAATCAAAATATAACTGAAAATTGTGTGTAACGTACGTCAGGGTAGCTCAGTGATTAGAGTCGAAAATTTCTCATCAATCTCATCCATGTTCTGAAAAGTATATGAAGAGTTCTCAAGAAGGACGAAGCAGGTCTACTGAATGCATTTCCTTTTCTACACTAAAAATGCTTAATCAGTACTGACAGATGTATATATAACGGGATTGGATTTTACATCAAGATTTCAATCTTAATTTAAGTAATTGTTAACACCGCCGATGCAACCACCAATTGCTTAATTACACAAGTAATAAGTACATACAGGCAGGCATGTATATATGAACTGAGGATTAGTTCTTTCTAAGGTGGTTTTAAGAATCATATGAAAAAAGACAGAAGGAACCAGGCCTCTCCACTGTACTGTTTATAGCTAGATTTCTAAAGATATTCACTAATTCAAGTGTCACTTAATTAGTTAAGTATCCACTTGGTGCAACAAACTAGCAAAACCGTAGAAACACTGTCTGACTTTTGTGTTTATAAGGACATTTATAAATAAAAAATTTCAATTATTAAAAAAATGAAACACTGAAAAATGCCTACTGGATAAATTGCTTTTTCTAGATTGTACAATGCTTAGTTTATAATGGAACTCGTGTTTAAATCGCAATCTTGATTTAAATAATTGTGATCACCGTCCGCGCAATCATCGTACGTTCAATTGAAATCTGTAAACAAAAATTTCATATATGAATCCCGCAAATAGCCAAATCAAGCATCACCAGGCACATAATAACATTCATACAGCAATTTCAAACAAAATTAGTCATTATTAATAAAAAACGTAGATAAACATATAAATATATACATGCATACATACATACATACATACATACATACATACATGCTACATACATACATACATACATACATACATACATACATACATACATACATACATACATACATACATACATACATACATACATACATACATATACATACATACATACATACATACATACATACATACATACATACATACATACATACATACATACATACATACATACATACATACATACATACATACATACATACATACATACATACACACACATACATACATACATACATACATACATACATACATACATACATACATACATACATACATACATACATACATACATACATACATACATAAATACAAATACATACTTAAATACACATGCATAAATATATACATACATAAATACTACATAAATGCATGCATACTTACATGTATACACATATACATACACACATACATACAATCATAAATATATACAAACATACATGCATACATACAAACATACCAACATATATACCTATACGCATTCATAAGCAAATGTGTACATGCATTTAAAAATGCACACATAAATACAAATTAAAAGTTAAATACTGTTTGTTCGATACTTACAGGTTATTTAAATTATTGAGTAATTCTGTCGCAACAGAATTGGAATGTATTTCATTTTTTGATTTTTTCGATGCGTAGCTAAGTACTTCTTCTGTCTCGGTGATTTCCGCTTCGGTCTCGTAATCCTCTTCTTCAACTTCTTCAATATCAGTTAGTTGGTTTATAAGAGCATCCTCCAGCATGGACCCGGTGACAGGAACGTCAATACATAGATCATCGCTAGTTTCCTCTACATTAGCGACCATTTCGTGTTTGTATTTATTCATTTCATCAACCTGTATTAGATTAGGAAGAATACAATTATATTTAAGTAAAAAGCTATTACAAGTTACAAAGACAAAGAATAAAAAACTTGATGAAAACACGCCATTATATATATATATATATATATATATATATATATATATATATATATATACTGAATAGAAATGAAGTACAATGGTGGGACTTCGATTAAATCTCTTTTGTTAATATAAACTAACCATTGAATCAGGTAGCAAAGACAATTCATCCCATAGATTGTTTTCGTTCTTATTGGTAACTCGTCAGGTAATATCCAGAATTTCCCACAAATAGGACTAACTGGTTCAAAGTTGCTTCGGAGTCTGAGACTCTATCTTCTGCGGCACCTATACCGCATACTGGACGCAATTTTAAGTCATATATTAACTAATTTTTTGGTTACATATTCCATCGGTTCGAACCAATTTTGAAGTTTTAATCAGTCACTTACGCTCTGTCATTTTATGGAAAACAACATGCCACTTGGGAAAGTTATATTGAATGGAGTGCCGTCACGTGCATATTATGGACATTATTCTACGAGTTCCCAGTAAGGAGGAACTTGACGGGTTTCCTTTGCAACCATAAGCAACGCATGGTTTATACTGGAAGAAATCTAAATGTTTTCATTCTCAACAAAAAAATAAATAAAATTCATCAAGTAAATGGACTTCGTCATTAATAAGTGTTAATCAAATACATCCTCAACTTCCGCGGCCACGACTCGAACTGGGGAAAATTTGCTTATTTTTCATCTATTGCACCACGCATGCCGCGTACAGCATGTAATTTTCAGAAATATACCAAAGTGGCTTTTGGTTAATCTTTCGTTTAAGTCATAGTTTATTTGGCACAGCTTTCGACCGTAAGGTCCAAATTGCAACAAAATCTGTCATACTAAAACATAAACCATGTCACCTAAGGAAGATACATTTACTTAGAGTACTTCGGCATGATTTTATTATATACATAATGTATGTAAAGGCTATATGTTGCATAGGATTGAAAATCAAGTGAGCCAGTTTCGTTCATGTTGTGCACCCATTAAGTACATATCAGAATGGTCGTAGCCGTGGTTTTGGTGGTGAAAATGATGAGTTCTAAAATTGCAAAGCAAATGTGCCCGGTTTCAGCTTTGTTCGCGGTAATTTCTGGTAGGTACTTGATGAGATTCCATTAAGGACCAAACCAGTCTACTTAATGAATTAAACAATAATTGAGTGCGCGGGTGATAATAACGATTCTTAAAATCAAGTTTGCGGGCTTGAAGTAAACACCAATTCCACTGTATTATACCAGTCGTCGAAAAACATAACAAAACTTCCGCCAGTCGCAACGCACTGACGCGTTTCAACCTTCCATGATCATCATCAGAGTACGACCACCCGCGCAATCAATTATTGTTTAATTGTATTGCCTATATAATATATATATATATATATATATATATATATATAATAATGAGTATGTGTGTATGGCGAAGCTACAAACAGTTAATGTTCGTGACTGCGTAGAATTATTGCGAGCCGACATCTCCAGTCACGTGCAATGCATGCGACTACAAGAGGTGAGGAGTCGCATATCTAATTTTGCTTTCCAAATGTATTCAATGCGGTTTGATCCTCGCTTGTCGATTTGCCGTCGTACTCATTGATGATCATGGAAGGTCGAAACGCGTCAAGTGCGATGCGACTGGCGGTAGTTTTGTTACTTGATGAATTGTTCTTACCATTTTAGCTTGATACTTAATTTATACGTACAATATAATCCAAGTCCTGCCATGAATCTTGAATTCCTTCATATGCATATATATATATATATATATATATATATATATATATATATATATATGCCAATGTTCCGGAAAGGACAACAAAATTTTATCGTCAGAGGCATTTTAAGAACAGGTACACAACTAGTTGTTTTCACACTAGCGTAATGTTCTTTCGTAATTTGTGCATTGCTTTACCACATCTGCATATTTTCGCTGTTTTTAATAGTCTAAAATTTTTTCTTGCAATATTTTGCTGAAAAAATACCACGAAAAGGCACCAAAATTTCTTGGCCATTTCCGTTAAAATTCATTTAAAAAATAGTTTTTAACCAGTTTAATATGTAAAATTTTCACGGTTTTCTTCGTAAGACCATCAAAACAGTGCCTATTTATAATACGTTTCGTCTAAGGGTGTTTCATTTAAATTAGCAATAAAAAATAATTTGGAAGTAAATGTTTTCAAACTTAAAATATTACTCACTATATAAGTGAAATCATCATAATAAATATATTAAATAGCTCATCACTAGCAGGAAGAACAGTGATTCTAGGATAAAACGCATGAATCTTAAAAATAGTTTGTATGTTTTGCTTGATTATCAGTTTGTCAATTGGCTAGTTTTTCAATGAATAAACTTCGATTTTTGATACCTCACATAAAAAGGACTCAATCTTGCATGACCAAATATTTAGCAACATGCACATAGAATCGTTCAGAAGCAAGTAAACTGTATAAATCACCTCTCCTCCATTCGTTACGTTCTCCTGATATTCCTCGATGTGTCCATCGAAAAATATACCGTCTTGTTCATCGTCAACCTCCTGAATATCCATTGAATCCTCGCCTTAAAGGGAAAAAGAGTGCGAAAAATTAAGAAATCATTAAACTGATAATCTAAAACAATTTTAAACTGATAAGTGAAAGGCTTATCATATTTTATTAAATTTCTGAAAAAAGAAATCAAGGTGTTGATAAATTAAGGGGAAAAATGAACTTAACTATTGGGGGAGGGGGGAAGGACATCAAAAATGAAAACATTGAATTTATATTCAATTTCAAATATCAGCTATGATAAATTAACAACTCTAAAAATGTACTATATGTTATTTAAAGGTTTACTGCACTTAGGCTTTTCTCAAGCCTAAAAATAAAATGGCACCTAAATTTCTTCTTTATATTTATTGATTGATATTTCGATCGAAACAGAAGTCGTCTTTTTTTAAATCCGCGCTCATTATTTCAGCATCACACGAAGTTCTACAGCACCAATAAAAACAGAATCCAATTGCGAATTCTATTAAAAATTATTTGCGCTCAAATTGATGTATATTAATGAAAAACACTTGCTCATTGCCCGCTTTTATGTGTTGAGATTTTAACCACGCAATACACAAACCTACACACACAAATATAAAGATAGCCCATAATACATACATGGGAGGCATTTAATTCTGTAACGCTTACATTAAATATTCGCCTTACATAATTGAAAATACATGCGAATATTGACTCTTAACATAAAAACTAGTAGACCGCATCCAAACACGAGGCTAAATTATCAAGCTGTGACCATGGTAGCGTGGTACGCTTTGCTGCATGGATCTATCTTGATACTCTTTGTTAATAAGTTCTTGAAGCATTTCTTCATAGCATTCTTAATACATATTAATGGGAAGGATCTAGAATTTGCTTCAGGTAGTTGACGTGGATATTTTTTTCAAGGTCACCACCGTATCGTTCTTTCATCTGAGGATATCAGCATATTTGGTGAGAACACTAATTTTTATAATATATATTGCAGGAAATCTTATTCTAGTATTATGGCCGGTTTAGAAAATATTGCGGATACAGAGCAATTAGCAGGTGGACTTAAGAAATGCAGTTTGAAAGATAGTTCTGAGGAATTTGTGTTCAAAAATAGATGATCATACCGCATATCATGGATGATCGGAGCCTGGCATCTCAGAGGCTCTCTTATGACAGTGACCAAAGGATCGTAATAATTGTTATTACCACCCGCGCAAACAATTTTCGTTTAATTATATAAATGTTCATTTCAATGCCACTTCCCCATGTAGTGTAGTGTCTGTTCAGTAATGGCAGATATGGGATGGTTAGTTAGAAATATGAGTCTAAATGGATGTCATATGAGCTCCACCTAAAGGGAAAATAGATTATCCAAGTTAGTATATAACTGAAAATTTTGTGTAGTGTAGTGTGCGGCAGGGTGGCTCAGTGGTTAGAGCATTAGATTCCGAAGCAGACGTGCCCAGGTTCGAGCCCTGTCTGCGGCAAATTCTGGTCAGTAAATGTTGAGTTCCCAAGAAGGATGAAACCGTTCTACTGGATGAATTGCTTTTCCTACACTATAAAATTCGTAGTTTATACTGACATATGTAAGTAATAAATGGGTCAAGTGCTTATATCAAGATCGCAACCTTGACTATAATAAGGGTTAACGATAACAAAATTAACTCGCATAAAATGGAATTACAAAATCAAACAAAATCTTAAATTAGGTAAAATTGTCCAAAAATTATATTGCAGAAGACATTACAACAAGAGAAAATAGCATAGAAAAGCAAGGACTGATGAGATTAAGAAAGAATAAGCAGAGAAAATTATAATATTTTACTAATTTTATCTATTTTGAACTAATGGAAAATGAGATTTAAGTGAAAAGAAAATGAGATATAAAAAGTAATTACACTATAATGAACACAATTAAAATATCTTATTTATGAACCTATTACTCATTAATTTGGAGGCGTTTGAATACCGCTATGTTTTACGACCCATTCCAAACAGAGCTTCCTACACTTTGCTTCTATTGTATAACTTTTTGGACCTAATGACTTTTTAACAGGTGTAGCAATCATTACAGTTCGTCCAATTGTGTTTTAAACGGTTTCGTATACAACATCGTTAGACGTTTACGTTAGCAGAGCACTGTTCACATTCACCCATCTCATTTTGAATTACGGTCACTTTCTAATGAATAAAGGGCCAGATCTGATTTACTAATTCGAAAATAATTACACGCAGCTTCAGTTTTCTCAAATTTATCTTGAATAGCTCGCATGGTTTCTTCCACCGACACCTGTTTAGAAATGCATCTGATGAAGATCTTCGGTAAGGAAGATCGAAATATCATAGAAAAAGAAAATTACTGGAACAATGAAAGCTGCGTTAGTCAAAACGCAGATCAGATAATTACAATTATTCCAGTTCCGCATCAAGGAAACTCTTTCACCTGTTTAGAATCACCCAAACGAATTTCATAAATACTAGATGTACACTTTGATGCGAGCTTTTCCATTCGATCAGGAAGTGAGCCGCCTAATGGACACATTTATTAAAAATTTATTAAATCATTTGTAGCCAAACTCCTAATCTAGAATAACCATTATCTTCCAGTCAAAGTCCGTGTCTTGTGGTTTTGCCTCATAGAGTTATGCATCAAGCCTTCCATTATCTTCTCTCACTACAGCTTCTGCTAATTCCAATGCGTAATCATTCAACTGAAATATTGCTTACAATGTTTTCATTTACATTTTCTGAGTTTACAATCAATGATCCATAAGTTATTTATTAATAATGACTACAGAATTCCAATCTTCGCTCAAATATGGATGATAAGACTTCAAATTCATAAATATTCCTGAGATTGTAACTTTTTTTTGTGACTACCGTCGTTTCCTATAAACTTAGCATGTAAAATTGTAATATTCATTAATCTCTTTTTCTAACGTGAATTTCAAATCAAACATTCGATTATCTAGTTCAGCGAATTTATTTAACTAATATTCATCATATTTCGACGTAATAAATTTCATCCATGTATCTAATACAAATTGACGGTTCTAAACGGGTCCTTTCAAAAAGGGTTGACTCCAAATAGTGCGTGAAGATATTAGCAATCTGAACGGACACCAATTGCTCTATAGGAACACCTATAATCTGTTTGAAGAATTCGTTTTGGAACCTAAGATAGGTTGACGACATATACACGTTTACTAATATTAGCATATATCGAATTGCTTCGTTCTTGTATTTTCGGATTAACATGAAGGAGCAACTTCAATCAATCTAAAGCCCATTGAACAAGTATACCATAATACATCGCAACGACATCAAAACTTACCTGCCTATAAACCTCTTCGAATTTATGATTCGTAATATTTTAATAAATTATATATAGTCCTTAATTTATTCGGTAAAAATCCGCGTATTTACTTATTCTTTGACAAAGGGCTTCACATATCTTATAGGTTGGAGAGTGCTGTTTTACAAGCTTTTAGTAAGCTATAAACCCTTAGCGGGTTTGTATCCGGTTGCATAAGAAAGACACCATGCACGGGGTTCAATAACTTATTTTCAAGCACTTTTAATTAATATTATAACTTTACATCGTATTCTATACATAGGATCTTAACTATCTTTGTTGTCCAAATCATCCATATTAAATTGTTCATACAAATTTCCATTATGATCCCTTTTATTCATAAAGACTATAACCTCTACCTTATCAGCTTTCAGGCCAATGAAATCATTGGATCTTGAATAGCGTAATAGTTCTCTAATTTTCCCGGTTAGTCTTCACTTCACATCATTATGACATCGTTATAATGTCGCTAAGTCTAAGTCGAAGTTCATCTTGTCGTTTTTTCGGAATAAATTGTACTACTTTAATGGCCTCAGTCATGATTTCAACGTTTGAAGCATATACCGATAATAAAATGTTCATCGGAATAGAGTCTAATAAAAATGCCTAGAATGGATGATTACACTCTATTACACGATATTGATAAAGAATAAGAGTGAAAATAATAAAAAAATTTAAAATTAAGTAACGAAAGAGTTCAAATAACCAAACGTAATATCGCATGATGTTAGGAAATCCCCACGGTAATACAAGTGCACAGACAAATTAATTCTGTTTACGCAGTTCTGTACAACGTCTAAAAATTGTCCCCAAATGGAAGTGCGCGTACGCGTACTATGCTTTAATTACAACTGAAAATCGTTTTGTTGAACTTTTTCCTATTTCACCTGTTTGTAGTATCATTACGAACAGCCATTAATGATATCAAACCAACGGAATAAATGTGTACACTTACGGTCATACTCACGTACATAAGCACATACTAAGAGTTTTCAGCAGCAGCAGCAGCAGCAGCGGCTCAAGCAACTATTTAATCTTATATTTAATTGCGGAAAAATTACTTTTAAATCAACTGATTACACACTACGCCGTTTCTCGTCATTTGCAGCTTTAAAAAGTTTCTGGAAAACCATCTTGCATAGAGTGTGAATTTGCGAAAAATTTATTCAGCTATTCTGAAAAAGCTCTCCAAATTTTCGGCTTCTTCAGCATAAAATTCGCCTGGGTTCGCTTCTTTAGTAAGCCCCCACCCCCGGCCTGCCTAACAAGCTCACTGAACAGCTTTGTTGCGTGTTTATAAATAAAATTAGTGGACGTTTTAATTGCAGGGAGCGTATCCTTTTCATTTCTGTTCGGAAAGCCTATTAAACGAACACTGGTTGCGCGGGCGCCTATAACAATTACTTCAATCAAAGTTGCGATCTTGATATAAACACCTGATCCATTAAATACATACATTTGTCGGAATAAACTAAATATTTTATAATTAAACGGACATTGAATTCACCATCTTCCTGCTTCATTATCCATTCTACAAAGCAAGACAGTTCGCTGAACGAGGGTTTACACAATCTTAAAACAATCGTAAAATAATAGTCTGAGCTGTTAAAATCAAAACAACTATAGTAACAATTGGGTATCTGGAAAGATATATTGAAGTATACGTAGCACAAACGCTCTTTGGCTGCACCCAAAAAAATAATAACATGTAAATTTACAGTTGAATACTGTTCGTTTCAGAGAACTAATATATATTCAAGTATGTATTAGGTGTTGCGAACCTAGTTACAAATTAGTTCACTTGTGACCAAAATGATAAACCAAAGGCAGCATGAACAGAAAGTATAATCTCAGGCAGATTCGTTTCGTGCTTACTGGCGACTCATCAGTAGGAGCCGGTATTACGCCATTTAACCAGTATATATTTTGTTGATGAAAGTTGGATAATAGGACGGTACAATCTCCTAGACGAATGTGTAAACCTGCAATAGTGAAGCTAACATCATATAAAGTCTTCGAAAATGCGACTTCAACGCTAACTCACTCTATATAATATATATACCGAGTCTGTAAAGGATACTAACACTGTGGCTATTGTAGCGTCCTATTATTCCACATTCTTCACCCAAATATATAGTGGTTAAAGGACGTGATACCGGCTCCCACTGATGAGTCGCCAGTAAGCATGAAACGAATGTGAATGAGATTATACTTTCCGTTCATGCTGTCTTTGGTTTATCCTTCTGGTCACAACTGAACTAATTTTTAACTAGGTTCGCAACACCTAACACATACTTGCTTGTAAATTTGCCTTTTAACGGTAATGCTTCATCCTAAATATTTACTGGCGTATTATAAAACATTAATAACTCGAAAATGTGCAACAAAACAGAATAATATTTCATAAAAACACGCCCGATAAATCTAAAAGTATAAGATAAGCTTTGTGCAATATTATTCATCAAGAAGCATGCAATAGCTGCTCACCTCAACATTTAGGTAACAGCGGCCCGTAATAAAAAAATCAAATCGAAAATTTTTTGACAAGACGAAGCTGGAAAAGGGAAGTAAATTTCTACAAGAATCAACCATATTATTAGTAAAGATTTCATTCCAACTCTTGTGGATTTCAAAATTTTCTCCAAAGCAGTAGTTGAAGAGAAGCTGAGCATTTTAGAAGCAATTAGAAGTTATATAGTCTCTTAGTAGTTTAATAAAATTAAAAATTTATATTAATTGCTCGTGAATCTTGTGCTTGTATTTCATTGTATTTGTATTTTCTCTCATCGTTTGGTGCTGTATAAATTATACATATAATGCAGGCTAGTTCTAATTTGCTTTCTAAATGTATTAAGCTAATGAAGTGTTGGTTCAAATTTTTCTACTATTCAAAAATAATGCTATTTAGTGATTAGTGAGTTGTCGGATATTGAAAAGAAAATTAGCTATTATTCAATTCCGAAGTTAAAAGTGTATTTACCGACTTGAATGGATAGATACATAACATTTAAAGTAATAAAATTAATAATGTCGATTTTATCTAGTACCAGAGAATACCATTAATAATAAATTCCATCAAATTTAAACAAAATATGCTATAACACGAAAGTTACATATCTCTCTATATGTTTTTATTTGTGAAACACAGACGTTAAATAAGACAAATAATTAAGCATTACAGAGAACTACCTTCATCAAGGTATGTCGCCTCGTGTAGAAATTGTGATTCCTTTTCCGAATTGAATATACTTTCTTCGCGGAAGTCGTTTTGTATGGCAGAAATCGAGCTTGACGTCAAATCATGCATAGAATTGTTGAACGAACCATTTAAACCTTGAGATACATTAGCAAGTGAAAAATGGGTGGTTGTACAATCCTTAAAATCACATCCGAATGAAAATTTGATTTTATGAATAGTCATACACATAGTTACACATTTAAATCATAAATGAAAGTAACTAGCATACACTCACTAAAGAAAATAGAATTTTCCATGCAATTTCTTGAATATTTATTTTCAAAACTGAATCAGAAATTGAGTCTCCTAGTGTGGAAACATATTTCAATAATCCGCAATCTTTGTCAATCCACATGAGGATAAACGAAAAGGTTTTTTACGTAAATTATACCAATATAAAGAAATGAGACCAAAATAGAATTTATATTTTCAAATTGCAAAGCGGCAAAACAATGGATGCCATTACCTCTTCATTAGTGGAGCATACCAAGCATTGTAAACTAGCAATTGCACTTGGTGGTACTTTGTGTTGTACAAACCCAAAGATAGACTTTCGCTTGTCTCTCGGGCGTGAGGACCGCTGCCGTAACTCCAGAAATCAATGATTGATAAGAGTAAAGCTATCGGAGCAAGAATACCGATCTCAATTCCATATAGAAAATTATCTATAAATGGCAAAGTGTAGCCTTCCCATATATATTATTTCAAAAAAAGCTTTCATGGATATGGAGCTATGAATTATTATTTGAAGTGTATAAAATTCCATATAGGCAACGTAATACCTACCAAGATTTTTCAAGTACTTAATCCCAGTATGCTGATTCATCGGACCATATAGGTAGTAGCAGCAGTATTACGAAACATTTTTAACATGGTTACTCGTTAAAATAGGATGCAAATTTTCCCTGATTCTGTTGAATAACAGTTTTCACGCAGCTGGCTGAGACGTTTTATGGCATATAGATTGATGATAGTGACTGACTTTTCAAACTCGGGAAGCAAGCTGCAGAACATGAGCCATTGGCTGCTATCAACTAGTATCCATCGGGTAAGGGCCAAAGTTAAATACCTCCAAAATTATATTTTCAGTCAACTTCTATGAAAAATATACGCCAATATTTAGTATCACCCCATTATTAGTTAACTTAGTATTAGTCAACCTTAAATTGGAAGTGAAAACCGAAGAAACAGTCACCACGTAGATACTCAGTATAATAAACTATGTTGTAGCGGAATTTGCAAGTTATGAAGAGCATAAATTACCACTTTTTCTATTAATGAAATCACGAAATCAAAGGCAAATAATTAAACACATTGTATTTCTATTTCTCTGCAAATAATATATAACGGATTACTTAATACGTATTTCACAACCCAGACAGCTTGCGAATCGATGACCATGCTTTAGTGATATAGATCACAGTAAGCTCGGTACTCACACAACAAATGCAAAATTTACAGAACAACCAGTTCTTCCTGATTGCTCTACCATTTTCCAGCTTTAAGAAATCTAAATAAAGCACACCGTTTCGATGAATGTGGCGATGTATCAAAATGCAACTTATGAGCCATGCCCGAAATACAACCCAGTAGATGATTGCAACTGCCTCAGAGATAGATCGTCGCTCTTATGTCCAAGGACCACTATTTTCGATATCAGTCACTTGATCACACAAAAATGAGTCGTTTTACGATTAGATTAAAAGAAAGTTGAGACTATGAACCCTAAAATCTATACTAGGGAGAATTTAAGCCTTGAATTAGACTAACGACGCTTTTATGTACGAATTTTCTATGTATCCGTCCTAGTGATGCGAGATTTCTCTTATAGGAAACAAGTAATTTAAAAAAAGAGCATGTTTATTGGATAATTCATAGATTCTAGTACATTAGGTCTAAAGGTATGCTATATAGGCTCCACCTAAAGGAAAGGCTAACCAAAAAACATTAGTAAATGTAAACTGTGTGTAGTATGCGGCAGGGTGGCTCGGTAAGTTAGAGCACCAGATTCCGAATCACACGTGCCCAGAGTCGTGCTCTGTCGGCGGCCAATTCTTGACAGTACGTGACGAGTTCACAATAAGGATCAAACAGGTTTATTGAATTAATTACCTTCTCTAAACTATACAATGCCACTTTATAATTGTTTGTAGCATTCACACACACACACACACACACACACATATATATATATATATATATATATATATATATATATATATATATATATATATATATATATATATATATATATATATATATATATATATTAAAAGGCAAAGTCGGGTGCCGTCGTACTCTGATGATGATCATAGAAGGTCGAAACGCGTCAGTGCGTTGATTGGCGGAAGTTTTGTTATATTTCTTGACGACTGGTTAAGTACAACGCTATTTGTGTTTACTTGAAGCTCAGCAAACTTGATTTAAAGTATTGTTAGCACTACTACGAAATAAATATATATAGAGTTGTATTGTCTATATATATATATATATATATATATATATATATATATATATATATATGTGTGTGTGTGTGTGTGTGTGTGTTGACAATTGAAAACAGTAATGTTCGTCACTGCATAGGAAACTATGCAGCTGACATTTCAGTCAAGTACAATGTATGCAGGACTATTAGAAGTGAGAGCCGCATATTTAATTTTGCTTTCCATTTATATGCAATGCAGATTGATTCGCTAGTCAGTTTTACGCCGTACACTGATGATGATCATATAAGGAATAAACGCGTCAGTGCGTGCGACTGGCGGTAGTTTTGTTATGTTGTTCAACGACTGATTAAATACAATGGGATTGGTGTTTACTTCAATTTCGTTTATGTTGACAAGAATCCTTACTTGAATCCATACATACATACACATACACATAAATAAATAAATATATTCGAACAAATATACACGCATACATAAATCCGAACATACGCATATGCATGCATACATACAAACTGAAAAATGCATGCATACACACATTATTTACGCACAAATCCATACATAAAAACATATACGTAAAAACATATATATATATATATATATATATATATATATATATATATATATATATATATATATATATATGACTATATAAATACTTATATACAATCAAACGCATGTAGATATACACACTTACATACATAAATATATCAGGACATATTACCACACATAAATACGTTCATAAACAAACATAAAAATACAGTTTCATACATGCACACAAAGAAATATACATAAATAAAGTCATTCAAAGTACATATGCACACACTGCATACATGCATACATACCTGAAAACTTAATTACATAATATATATTCACAGTCACACATGCATAAAAATACACACATTCATGAATATATCCTGTGCATACACGTACATACACACATACACAAACATACCTGAAAAAACACAAATTTAATCCACCTAATTACATACAGATGCACACACTCATACGCAGAATCAAAAATGCACAAAACGAGCTAAAAACGAGATATGTTTCAATCAAAATAATATGGGTTTTAGGTTTTACCTGAACCTAGTAACAAATAAGTTCAGTTGTGACCAGAAGGATAAACCAAGGCAGCATGAACGGAAAGTATAATCTCATGCACATTCGTTTCGTGCTTACTGGCGACTCATCAGTAGGAGCCGGTATTACGCCCTTTAACCACTATATATTTGGTAGAAGAATGTGGAATATTAGGACGGTACAATCTCCTAGACGAATGTGTAAACCTGTAATAGTGAAACTAACATAATCTAAAGTCAACGACAATACGACTTCAATGCTAACTCACACTATATAATATATACCGAGTCTGTAAAGGATACTAACACTATGGCTATTGTGTTAGTAACTGATAACTTTTTTTGAAATCGATGTGTACCGGATACTAACACTATGGTTTCCGAGTCGGTACATGATACCAATATGATGGATATAAATTTATGCTAAAGTTCACCCAAATTGAGAATTACAACAATTTCCGAACACCTGTTACTGCAGTTAAACCATACACTCTGGCCTTCATCGATATCAGTTATCACATTTCGCGGTAAGCATGACATCATTCAATTCAATATATTACAGTTAAATACTGTTTGTTGCGAAGAACTAATATATGCAAGTATGTATTAGGTTTTGCGAACCTAGTAACAAATTAGTTCAGTTGTGACCAGAAGGGTAAACGAAAGGCAGCATGAACGGAAAGTATAATCTCATGCACATTCGTTTCGTGCTTACTGGCGACTCATCAGTAGGAGCCGGTATTACGCCCTTGAACCACTATATATTTGGTAGAAGAATGTGGAATAATAGGACGGTACAATCTCCTAGACGAAAGTGTAAACCTGTAATAGTGAAGCTAACATAATCTAAAGTCAATGACAATACGACTTCAATGCTAACCTCACACTATATAATATATATACCGAGTCTGTAAAGGATACTAACACTATGGCTATTGTGTTAGTAACTGATACCTTTTGTAAATCGATGAGTACCGGATACTAACACTATGGTTTCCGAGTCGGTACATGATACCAACCTGATAAATATAAATTTATGCTAAAGTTCACCC
Organism: Eudiplozoon nipponicum; assembly: GCA_029291075.1. Taxonomy (NCBI): domain Eukaryota; kingdom Metazoa; phylum Platyhelminthes; class Monogenea; order Mazocraeidea; family Diplozoidae; genus Eudiplozoon; species Eudiplozoon nipponicum. Next base: position 4,800 of record JAQBSW010005063.1, on the reverse strand, counting down.
AAATTGAGAATTACAACAATTTCCGAACACCTGTTACTCAGGTTAAACCATACACTCTGGCCTTCATCGATATCAGTTATCACATTTCGCGGTAAGCATGACATCATTAAATTCAATGTATTACAGTTAAATACTGTTTGTTGCGAAGAGCTAATATATATGCAAGTATGTATTAGGTTTTGCGAACCTAATAACAAATTAGTTCAGTTGTGACCAGAAGGATAAACCAAAGGCAGCATGAACGGAAAGTATAACCTCATGCACATTCGTTTCGTGCTTACTGGCGACTCATCAGTAGGAGCCGGTATTACGCCCTTTAACCACTATATATTTGGTAGAAGAATGTGGAATAATGGGACGGTACAATCTCCTAGACGAATGTGTAAACCTGTAATAGTGAAGCTAACACAATCTGAAGTCAACGACAATACGACTTCAATGCTAACTCACACTATATAATATATATACGGAGTCTGTAAAGGATACTAACACTATGGCCATTGTGTTAGTAACTGATACCTTTTTTGAAATCGATGAGTACCGGATACTAACACTATGGTTTCCGAGTCGGTACATGATACCAACCTGATGGATATAAATTTATGCTAAAGTTCACCCAAATTGAGAATTACAACAATTTTCGAACACCTGTTACTCCAGTTAAACCATACACTCTGGCCTTCATCGATATCAGTTATCCCATTTCGCGGTAAGCATGATATCATTCAATTCAATATATTACAGTTAAATACTGTTTGTTGCGAAGAACTAATATATATGCAAGTATGTATTTAGGTTTTGCGAACCTAGTAACAAATTAGTTCAGTTGTGACCAGAAGGATAAACCAAAGGCAGCATGAACGGAAGTATAATCTCACGCACATTCGTTTCGTGCTTACTGGCGACTCATCAGTAGGAGCCGGTATTACGCTCCTTAACCACTATATATTTGGTAGAAGAATGTGGAATAATAGGACGGTACAATCTCCTAGACGAATGTGTAAGCCTGTAATAGTGAAGCTAACATAATCTAAAGTCAACGACAATACGACTTCAATGCTAGCTCACACTATATAATATATATACCGAGTCTGTAAAGGATACTAACACTATGGCTATTGTGTTACTAACTGATAGCCTTTTCGAAATCGATGAGTACCGGATAGTAACACTATGGTTTCCGAGTCGGTACATGATACCAACCTGATGGATATAAATTTATGCTAAAGTTCACCCAAATTGAGAATTACAACAAATTCAGAACACCTGTTACTCCAGTTAAACCATACTCTCTGGCCTTCATCGATATCAGTTATCACATTTCGCGGTAAGCATGACATCATTCAATTCAATATATTACAGTTAAATACTGTTTTGTTGCGAAGAACTAATATATATTTGCAAGTATGTATTAGGTTTTGCGAAACTAGTAACAAATTAGTTCAGTTGTGACCTGAAGGATAAACCAAAGGCAGCTTGAACGGAAAGTGTAATCTCATGCACATTCGTTCAGTGCTTACTGGTGATTCATCAGTGGTAGCTGGTATTAAGCCGTTTAACTACTATATATTTGGTCAAAAAATGTGGAATATTATGACGGTACAATCTCCTAGACGAATGTGTAATCCTGAAATAATTAAGCTAACGTCGTCTAAAGTCAACGACAATACGACTTCAATGCTAACTCACACTATATAAAATATATACCGAGTCTGTAAAGGATACTAACACTATGGCCATTGTGTTAGTAACTGATACCTTTTTTTGAAATCGATGAGTACCGGATACTAACACTATGGTTTTCGAGTCGGTGCATGATACCAACCTGATGGATATAAATTTATGCTAAAGTTCACCCAAATTAAGAATTACAACAATTTCCTAACACCTGTTACTCCAGTTAAACCATACACTCTGGCCTTCATCGATATCAGTTATCACATTTCGCGGTAAGCATGACATCATTCAATTCAATGTATTACAGTTAAATACTGTTTGTTGCGAAGAACTAATATATATGCAAGTATGTATTAGGTTTTGCGAACCTAGTAACAAATTAGTTCAGTTGTGACCAGAAGGATAAACCAAAGGCAGCATGAACGGAAAGTATAATCTCATACGCACATTCGTTTCGTGCTTACTGGCGACTCATCAGTAGGAGCCGGTATTACGCCCTTTAACCACTATATATTTGGTAGAAGAATGTGGAATATAAGGACGGTACAATCTCCTAGACGAATGTGTAAACCTGTAATAGTGAAGCTAACATAATCTAGAGTCAACGACAATACGACTTCAATGCTAACTCACACTATATAATATATATACCGAGTCTGTAAAGGATACTAACACTATGGCTATTGTGTTAGTAACTGATACCTTTTGAAATCGATGAGTACCGGATACTAACACTATGGTTTCCGAGTCGGTACATGATACCAACCTGATGGATATAAATTTATGCTAGAGTTCACCCAAATTGAGAATTACAACAATTTCCGAACACCTGTTACTCCAGTTAAACCATACACTCTGGCCTTCATCGATATCAGTTATCACATTTCGCGGTAAGCATGACATCATTCAATTCAATATATTACAGTTAAATGCTGTTTGTTGCGAAGAAATAATATGTATGCAAGTATGGATTGGGTTTTGCGAACCTAGTAACAAATTAGTTCAGTTGTGACCAGAAGGATAAACCAAAGGCAGCATGAACGGAAAGTATAATCACATGCACATTCGTTTCGTGCTTACTGGCGACTCATCAGTAGGAGCCGGTATTACGCCCTTTAACCACTATATATTGGTAGAAGAATGTGGAATAATAGGACGGTACAATCGCCTAGACGAATGTGTAAACCTGTAATAGTGAAGCTGACATAATCTAAAGTCAACGACAATACGACTTCAATGCTAACTCACACTATATAATATATATACCGAGTCTTTAAGGGATACTAACACTATGGCTATTGTGTTAGTAACTGATACCTTTTTTGAAATCGATGAGTACCGGATACCAACACTATGGTTTCCGAGTCGGTACATGATACCAACCTGATGGATATAAATTTATGCTAAAGTTCACCAAATTTGAGAATTACACCAATTTCCGAACACCTGTTACTCCAGTTAAACCATACACTCTGGCCTTCATCGATATTAATTATCACATTTCGCGGTAAGCATGACATCATTCAATTCAATATATTACAGTTAAATACTGTTTGCTGCGAAGAGCTAATATATATGCAAGTATGTATTCGGTTTTGCGAAACTAGTAACAAATTAGTTCAGTTGTGACCGACTCGGAAACCATAGTGTTAGTATCCGGTACTCATCGATTTCAAAAAAGGTATCAGTTACTAACACAATAGCCATAGTGTTAGTATCCTTTACAGACTCGGTATATATATTATATAGTGTGAGTTAGCATTGAAGTCGTATTGTCGTTGACTTCAGATTATGTTAGCTTCACTATTACAGGTTTACACATTCGTCTAGGAGATTGTACCGTCCTATTATTCCACATTCTTCTACCGAATATATAGTGGTTAAAGGGCGTAATACCGGCTCCTACTGATGAGTCGCCAGTAAGCACGAAACGAATGTGCATGAGATTATACTTTCCGTTCATGCTGCCTTTGGTTTATCCTTCTGGTCACAACTGAACTAATTTGTTACTAGGTTCGCAACACCTAATACATACTTGCATATATATTAGCTCTTCGCAACAAACAGTATTTAACTGTAATATATTGAATTGAATGATGTCATACTTACCGCGAAATGTGATAACTGATATCGATGAAGGCCAGAGTGTATGGTTTAACTGGAATAACAGGTGTTCGGAAATTGTTGTAATTCTCAATTTGGGTGAACTTTAGCATAAATTTATATCCATCAGGTTGGTATCATGTACCGACTCTGAAACCATAGTGTTAGTATCCGGTACTCATCGATTTCAAAAAAGGTATCAGTTACTAACACAATAGCCATAGTGTTAGTATCCTTTACAGACTCGGTATATATATTATATAGTGTGAGTTAGCATTGAAGTCGCATTGTCAATGACTTTAGATGAGGTTAGCTTCACTATTACAGGTTTACACATTCGTCTAGGAGATTGTACCGTCCTATTATTCCACATTCTTCTACCAAATATATAGTGGTTAAATGGCGTAATACCGGCTCCTACTGATGAGTCACCAGTAAGCACGAAACGAATTTGCATGAGATTATACTTTCCGTTCATGCTGCCTTTGGTTTATCCTTCTGGTCACAACTGAACTAATTTGTTACTAGGTTCGCAAAACCTAATTCATACTTGCATATATATTAGGTCATCGCAACAAACAGTATTTAACTGTAATATATTGAATTGAATGATGTCATGCTTACCGCGAAATGTGATAACTGATATCGATGAAGGCCAGAGTGTATGGTTTAACTGGAGTAACAGGTGTTCGGAAATTGTTGTAATTCTCAATTTGGGTGAACTTTAGCATAAATTTATATCCATCAGGTTGGTATCATGTACCGACTCGGAAACCATAGTGTTAGTATCCGGTACTTATCGATTTCAAAAGAGGTATCAGTTACTAACACAATAGCCATAGTGTTAGTATCCTTTACAGACTCGGTATATATATTATATAGTGTGAGTTAGCATTGAAGTCGCATTGTCGTTGACTTTAGATTATGTTAGCTTCACTATTACAGGTTTACACATTCGTCTAGGAGATTGTACCGTCCTATTATTCCACATTCTTCTACCAAATATATAGTGGTTAAAGG
>JAQBSW010005062.1:0-61481 GCA_029291075.1 Eudiplozoon nipponicum | reverse complement strand
TGTTTGTCAGTCTTTAATTTAGACAAAACCTCGTGTATAGCATTCGCCTTAGAGTTCAATTGTCTGTTATGATTAGGCAACCATTACGCCACCAGAATAAAATTAGTTTAATTAAATTATAATGACTAGAATTGATTTTAATATATGTAGTCCGTAAACTGTTTTCTCACAAGATTGCAACAACCGTAATGTGCTAACTTTGCCTTCTAACGCTATCAATATAGTTATAGCTATTGTCTCCAACAGCCTCTGACAGCCAGAGTCTTACTCCTGGTAGGCACATGGCGTGAATGCTTTTAAATGCCGGATAAGATAAGTAGGCGTTTTCTGGCATTTTTACTTAAACCAAAATATGAAGTTCGCGCCAATGAGCTATTGGTGGCTGATTACCTAAGATTGGGTTGACTGTATACGAAACATTGATCCTAACTGGGAATCTGTGATCATATGCTCTTCTATAGGCTATAGAAAATTACGGTTAGTACAGGTTGCTTTACAAACTAAGGCTGGCTGTAGGAGTAAGTGAAATCATGCTGTTACGGAAGGTTAAACTGTTATTTATGATATTCTGAGGAAGGCTAATATCATTGCTTACTTTTCGTAGAGCGAATAAATACGATGTTAACCGAAAACCATCTGTCAGACGTCGGCTAGTGATTGATAGTCTCTTTGTTCGATGATAAAAGCCGTGATTGTTGTAGTGTACCTAGATAGAATTGCCCACCTGGCTAATACACTGTATGGTAGTTCAGTGGCGTATCTAACTGAGTGACTGATTGTTGAATGATTAGAACGTATTTTATCTGCTTTATATAAGGAAGACAGCCGCAATTGTGGATGGTTAAATTATGATTTCCTATTTTGTGTTTGAATAGATGTATATATTTTTGCAATTGATTTTAATTGCTCAGAAAATAGCTAGTTATAATTTTATGTGAACTACTGAGCTGAGGTGTAATTTGATTTGTGTTATTGTAGGCTACTTTATTCATAAAAGTTTTAAACTGTTAATTATGCTTTGCTATTGAACTTTTGACCATATGTTTACCGTGTGCGCGTGTATTTTATTAATTCTTCAATTATTAAGTCATCCAGAATGACGTATTGGAAAAGAGGGAAAGAATAAGTTGCGTAGAGACTATTTGTGTTATTTCCTTATGTGTGAATTCTTGTAGTACATGTTTACTTTATAGTTGTTTGTTTTTATTTGGATACCGTTTACTGAACATTATTTTGAGAATAATTATATAAGCCGACAAATTGTTACGAGTTTAAGTCTCTAAATATTATCATTGAAGCCATTTCTTGTTTGTCCAGACTTTTTCATTGGAACCGGCGTATCCATTCTAGTCGTGTTGAGTTATCTCTAACGATGGTAGACTGGCATAGACCTACAGTATATATGCACACTATGAGAGCGAGTCTGTCTTATGATTATGGAGCAATTTTTGCTAATTCAGTAGGCGTTGGTAATTACAGTGCTCATATGCAAGTCTTCCATGGTTAAGTTTGAAGAAGGTGACTGGCGCCCTAATCTCCATTGTATATGTACAGCGGCTATTGTTTTTTCTTGTGTATCGCCAACATATATGAATGATTTATACTTTGAAATCTGGATGCAAACTTGTCGGTTATTTTCGGCTATAGAACCGCACAAGCGCGGTGACAACATTTTTTGTCACCAGAAGACCAGAATTACTTCGAACACTTAATAGTGTGTTTTATTCGAGCGAATTCCATGAGAAAAGGCGATTATTCTCAAATACCAATTTGAGTAAACCTGGAACTCGGAGCTGTAATTGTTTACACGGCAACTGCCTATCATTCTGCTAATTGTAATAATGATTATTTATATAGCTGTAAAATTTTGACTCTAGCCGCGTGCGGCTTTCGAACATCATAGGGATTCTCGCTGATTAGAGCTCTAAACTAGGTCGAGACTGCATTCAAAACGAAGCAGTAGGAAGATTGACTCAGGCTTATACTATCTATGATAACAGCATCAGGCTGTACAGTCTTGTCAATAGCATTAACATTATCGTGGAGAACTTTTTTTCCCTTTACAACTGGTGGCGTTTTTCTATAATGCGTAGTGGTCTAACCGATGCGCACGAGGCGATGATATGTCGTTTTACTCAGATCGACCACGTTCTGTTAAGCCGACGACGGTTTTCCACTATTCAGTTTGCGAGAGTACCATAATTGCCATAATGGTTCAATCAACGAATCTGACCACAGTCTTCTAGTTACTGGAATCCGATTGAAATTAAGTTGCATGTGGCCGTCTGTATTTCCTCTGGATTTCTGTGCACTAAAATCGAATGTGAATATATAGAGAGCCTCTGTTCATGTTAGTGCTTTCACTGGACCAACTGTAGCTACATTTGATAACGTACAGAACAACACCTGGCACGATAAGAATGGAAATCTTAAGCAAGTATCGATTTATTATCCCATGATAAAACCCGAGAATCTGTTTACTACTTGTACTAAAATGTAATCTATGTAACATGTGACATCAGCAGCGAAACTAAATAAAGATCGTCTTCTGGCTCGTAAACTTCTAAACGTGTTTTTCTGCCAGCGTTGCAGTGGATGCGCAGCAACGCTGAATTAATGTTTCTAATGTGTAGTAAACAGCGTTGGAGCGCAACAATCTTTGCCGATTGTAGGTTAAAGTCGGATGAATCGACAACGTTCATTCTGACAAAGAAGTACGGCGTCTCTAATTACTGAAGCACGGAGGTGTGAGAATTTCTTACGTCTTAATTTGACACTCATTGCAAACTGCGCGAACGGAGATCAAAATTCCTACTTTAGGTGAAGTGGCCGAGACTTTCAGGCTTGCGATGGGCCGTTAAGTCGATGAAATCGATGGTCTGCGTTCTGGACTTTTCAATTTCGATAGTATGTAGGTTTAAACATGTCCGCACAAACGCAATCTGAAGACATGTTTGTCCTAAATAATTGCACAATACTGCTTTGTTGTCCATCCACATCTTAAATATACGCGGAAGTTCTAGTAGATATAATGAATGCGGTGTGCACAGTGCAGCATCAAAGATTGTCGCTTTTGTTATTCTAAAAATGGTTCGGGAAGTGCATGATACCAGAATTAGATCGAACCGAGCAGAGATTCGATTGGAAGTGAGATGCGTTGACCAAATTTATGTACTCCGTCGCACCCTCGAGTTACCTCAACGGTATCAGCGCCAACTATCGTTGCTTTTCTAGACTATTCTGTGGTTTTATCTTCGGTGGCGCGCAAGATTTAAAGGTGGGTTATGCATAATGAAGGCGTTCCGGTTATTAGCTTTAGATTATTTGTTGTTTTTATAATGACTCAGGCTTATATTCGCACTTGCATGTGTCTTTCTGAAGCCTTTTTTATTAGATCTGTGTTTCGATAAAGATGTGCAATTGCTCCAAATTATTTTGTCCATGCAGTATTTGTTGATGTCATCGCATCACTTCTCGGGATGGAGACATGTGATAGTCGCCTGTTCGCCTACCTTGAATACACTGGTGATATTGTTCTGATCACAGATATGGTTGACTAATTCAGAGAGCTCTTAACTTTTAAATACTGTTCGTTGCGGAGAGCTAATATTTATGTAAGTATGTATTAGGTGTTGCGAACCTAGTAACAAATTTGTTTAGTTGTGACCAGAAGGATAAACCAAAGGCAGCATGAACGGAAAGTATAATCTCATGCACATTCGTTTCGTGCTCTTAACTTTGTTTGTAAACGTCTCTCAAATTATATTTGTGGCTAATTATGATCTGAAGCTTGGGATCGTGCTGAACAATGTCCTGCCGACAGTCGTCGGTGAATTCGTTTACCTTGTATTTTTGTACTGCCAGCTTCTGTCGAGTTTTACATATCTATTAGTCGTGCTGCAATTGCTTTGGCGAATTCTAAAAAAATACTCTGGAATTGTCAATTTAGTAAGCTTAGCATCAAGTTAAAAGTCTTCAAGTCAAGCACATTTTCAGTTTTTTATAATGCGGACACTTGGGAGATAGTCGACTATAGCTGTCATCGCCTGGCAGCTTTGCTAATCGATGTGATCACTCTGTTCTGTTTAGGCCACTGCCAACTAAGTGTGCGAATGCATTAATCAGTAGTAAAATTTGAAAACAGGCCAGTTCCATTCGGCCGATCATTGATATTGTATCGTCTACAGGCCTTGTTATTGAACGCGAATTATATTGGTTGGGCATTGTTTTAATATGCTAATAGCACAATGGGCTCGGCATGTTACCAAAGCAACGCCGGTAGATATCTATCAAGCAATCTGAAATGCGTTGCTCCTGAATACAGTCAAAATAGCGTCCGCAAAGTTTCTAAGGGAATCTTTTTTGCTAGATTGCGACCAAAACTTAGATGATTTTAATATTCCGTATAGCAGTTAGGTCAAAATGATCTTGTTTACCTTTTTGTTGTCGACACTCTTAGGTTACATTTGATCCGTTTTCATTAACTTCTTTAAATTCATATACATATTTCGTGCCAGTAAATTTCACGCATGTGTAATTGCAACTCAGAACCAAGTAATGTATTTAAGCATAAATTTATTTTTTTTAAAAACTACACACAAAACAGTTTAAAAGGAAATTTCTTTTTGTCAGAGCTCAACATGACTGCAATATTGTGTACTTTATATAATCAACTTTGAAAACCAAGTTGGACTAAATAAATTTGCTAATAAACAACGAGCAGGAAGCGAAAAACTCACACCCTGCGGCATGCATCCACTCATAAAAATTTCACCAATTTATGTTCGGTTGATGTACAAATTTCATTTGGTTATTTAGCTAAGTTAGGGTGAGAACCGAATACTTAATTTTGCTTTCCATATATATATATATATATATGCATTGCGATTTGATCCTCGTTAGCTAATTTGCAGTAGTACTATGATGATGATCATGGAAGGTCGAAATGCGTCAGTACGTTGCGACTGGTGGTAGTTTTGCTATTTTGTTCGACGACTGGTTAAATACAAAGGGATTGATGTTTGCTTCAAGCTCGCAAACTTGATTTAAAGAATTGTTACCACCACCCGTGCAATCAGTGATTGTTAAATTTTATTACCTATATATATTTAGCGAAGTCTGAAATAAGTTAATCTTCTTGACCGCACAGAAACTGTGCAGCCGACATTTCCAGTAAAGTTCAATGTATGTGAGACTGCTAAAGGTGAGAGCCGCATATTTAATTTTGCTTTTCATGTATATGCATTGCGGTTTGATCCTCGTTAGTCAATTTGCCATAGTACTCTGATGATGAACATGGAAGTTCGAAACGCATCATTAGGTATGACTGACGTTAGTTTTGATATTTTGTTCGGTGATTGTTTAAATGCAATGATATTGGTGCTTAATTTAAGCTCGCAAACTTGATTTAAATGAAATTTTAAGGAGTCTGCAAATAATAGCATTCGCTGGATACAACTCTTGTTCGTTTTTGGTTTTAGGAAACTGGGAATCCGCCTGATATTTTCTTGTTAACTCGATTAAAATTTTTATCCATTGAAAATGCATACCAAAAGATTGTTTGAACGATGTGATTTTTTATAATTTATATATATATGCATTGCAATTTGATAATTGTTAGTCACTTCCATTGTGCTCTGATAATAATAATACTGATGATGATGATGATGATGATGCTGGTTGCTCAAGACGCGTCTAAATTTGATTGCGATAGTTTTGCTATGTTGTGCGACTGGTTATATACAATGGGGTCGGTGTTCGTCTAAGGTTGGAAAATTTGATTTAATGAATAGTTTTCACCACTGACACCATCAATGATTGTTCAGTTCTATAACGTTTGTCGGGAGCTGCACAAATATTACGTTCGTGAGCTCATTTAAAATTTGCAGTAGATATTTTTTAGTGAATTACGATGAATGCGAGACTACTATAGATGAGAGCTGGGAATCTGATTTTGCCCTACCTTACATATACGCGTTGTGACTTGATCCTCGTTAGCCACATTAACGTCGTGCTCAGATGATGCTGCTGCTGCTGCTGATGATGATGATGATAAGGATGATGATGACGATGGCTGGTCATTAAGCGCCCACATGAGACTGACAGTAGTTTTGTTGTTGCTCGGCTGGCTATAAAGTATGGCATTGGTGTTTATCCCAATCTCAGAAACATCTTTTCAGGAAATGATCGCTTATTTGTGAGTTTTGTTAATCGAAATGCATGTAGCTGTCGATGAAATTATTCCTTCATATGGATTCCGCTTTCCTGACATTTATTACATTTACAAATGAATATATTGTATGTACACGAGATTATACTTTCCTTTCTTGCTGCCTTTGATTTATCCTTCTGGTCATAATTGAACTTATTTGTTACTAGGTGCGCAACACCTAATAAATAATTGTATATATATATAAGTTCTCCGCCACAAACAGTATCTAGCTGTTATATATTGAATATATTCTGTCAGTAAAGATTGCTATCATTTTGTAAAAAAATATTATATGTAAATATTAATCTGGATGCCTCTCGGCAAAAAAGTCTGGTGATCCACTAGATGGGCCTCTGATTGGCGTGATAGGAGTGGATTGACGAAATTTAAGGAAAAAATAGTGTTATTTTACTATGTAACCAACATTTCTTGACCGAATATGTAGTGTGCATTGGATGAAGTATCGGCTTTTGCTGATGAATCGCCAGTGAGCACGAAATGCATGTGTATATGAGATTACACCTTTTTTTCATGCTGACTGAGGTTTATCCTACTCGGACTATTTTAGCGGATTTGTTATTGGATACGTCATATCAAATACAAAAATACACATATATTAGTTCGCCGCTACATAGATTAGATAATACGTGTAATAGTACAAAATACGCATTATCGCACATTACAAAGTATCTTTACAAATCTGTCTGCGACAAATTCTGGCCAGTACGTGATGAGTTCCCAATAAGGACGAAACCGGTCTACTGCAGGAACTTCCTTTTCTACACTATACAATGCTAAGTTTATACTGACAAATGGAATTACACAATGAGTCAGATGTTTATATGAAGATCGCAACCCTGATTATAGTAAATCTGCTTGAATTCCTATTATCATTTGATCTAAACAATGAGTTTTTGGCTCTACAATAGCTGTTGTTATATCGACCTTCAAAATATGTCATTCTTACAAACATATCAATTAAATAATTAATCGAACATTGGCTGAGCGGGAGATGATAACAATTACTATAATCAAGGTTTCGATCTTGATATAAACACCTGACCATACTTGCGTCATTATAAACTAAAACTTGTATAGTGCAGAAAAGGCAATTCATCCAGTAAAGTCGTTTGGTTCTTATTGAGAACTCGTCACGTATTGGCCAGAATTTGACGTGGCAGGACTCGAACCTGGGTATGTCTTCTTTAGTATATGGTGTTCTAAATACTGAGACTTCCTGCCGCTTACTGCAAACAATTTTAATTGAGGCTTAGTAGTTAAGTCACCAAATTCCGAAGCAGACGTTCCAGGCTTGAGCCATGTCCACGGCAAATTATGGAGAGTACGTCATGACTTCCCAATAAAAACGAAACCGATCTACTGGATGAATAGCCATTTTAAGACTATATAATGTTTAGTTTATAATGAAAAATGTATGTACATAAAAAATCAGGTGTTTATATCAAGATCGCAAAATTGATTATATTAACCGTATTTGTTTTCTCAAGCAAACTTTATTTTAATGAAAGCGCTGTCTAAATTGAGATAAGCCTATTTTTTTCAATTGACATTATTCTACTATTTCATTTATTTGTTTGTATTTTTCGCTTCTGGTGTTACCTGGTTTCTTTTCATGGACCTTAAATGGATCTTCAAGTCCACACAAAATGAAGTCACCGAATAAAGTAGATCAATCTGCACTTATTCTAAATGTGAACACTTCTATTACTAGATGCTTGAACTCCCTTGCGTACAATTATTCCAGCATTTCAACCACCTCTACCATAGATGATTCGGTGGTACCTGTCCGACAACTACGATATACTGTAGGTTTGAAATGTACTTAGAAAATAACTATCTAATTATATTTTTTATTTTTATTTGTACAATTTCTTTGCAATTTTTATATATATATATATATATATATATATATATATATTTATTTATTTTTTTTGAATTAAAGTGTAATGGCGGTATTTGACCTTATTTATGTCTTCGGTTAAGTCAAAACTTTGCCTAAATAGTAAATGAAATTCAACGAACAGACTGGCTTCCTACTTATTGGGAACTCGCTAAGTGGTTGCCTCGAGTTTAATCAAATATCGCCACTTTAAATGACTTCATACATGTCGTAGGACATATCTGAAATGGATAGTTGGAATTTCGGTTTGAAAGCAAAACAGAAATCATGTCACCTGAAGGAGAGACTAACCTTAATGTACAAGTTAATATTTAAATAAAAATTCAATTTAATCAGCGGCTTCGGTGGCGTAGAAGATAAATAGCAAGTCTGGAAACTACTTAATTAGTGCCGTATAAATTGAAACCTGTTTATTTGATGGAATGCTTTTTTTTGCGATTTTTAGTTTATATCGAAATATATATATATAGGGCCAGCATAAAATGAGCGTTACATAAGTTAGCAAATGCAATTCATGCGCTAGAACAGTTTAGTCTCTTTTGAGCACTCATTAGTATCAGCCACAATTTGCGCGTCCTGGATTAAATCTATATAGCATTTCTGAATGGTGGACCTCAGCCACTTCGCCACCAAATCCGCATGTTGTAGCATGATTTCCGGTCATAACTTAAGCCTTAATTTCAAACGAGCCTTCCAGGATATATTATTATAAGACTGATATAATGTCATCCGTTGAAATTATATTGAATTCAACTATAATTAGTGGATTGGACTTTGCATATTTTGCCTTTGATGATGTCACCGTGTAATGGCCAACGCCTCTTGAACCAAAACAAATTACTCCATCCTACAGCAGCCTCATCCTCATACTCTGACTTGAATACTGAAGGCACATTCCCGCATACCATGGGCTGTTAACCCAACACGGATATAACGACTGTCTTAGTTCCGACGAGGAAAACAGGACAACAAGTAACTGTCTTGATAATAGGATTTCGAGACCATAATTTTTTTTGAAAAATTAAAAAAAGACATCATCAGCTCAACTAAAAGCAGAACAAAATTAAATAAAGATAGGTTAATTGGTTGCGAGAATTCAATTCAGTAACGACACGCCTAGGCAACACAACTTTCAGCAATTCATATTTAGAAGTCACGATAAAATGATTGAATTCATCTTGTTAGAAGATATCGAGCAAACTCATTGTTTACTCCACTACATAATGGCCCCTCATACATTGGTCTCCAAAACATTAACCGATGCCGCCTCGATTTCATTCAACAATGTAAAGCAAAATAGATCCCGGCTCAACCACCATTGTAGGGGTCAACGCCTTATGGAATACCACAAATTATTCCATCATCCTAAAGCCGATCCGTCCCCATAATCTGCCTCATTTAGTTTAGGTTAATTCTCGTCTATCAAAGGTAAATTTAACACAATCAAGTTAAACGACTGCTACAACCCTAATAAAGAAGATGACAACAAGCAAGGGCTCTAATAATAGGATATTGCGATAAAAATTGCGAAAAATATTGGGCTTATATAGCCTCTCTTTATAATTATTCACAAAATAATTCAAACTCTGTATTAAAATACAAATTTCTATTTTCGCATATAGGCCAAACGTTCATATATAAGAACATAAAAGATAGTCTCAACGACACTCTAGGTGACCAAATAATGGAGGAATTGTTTAAGTATATGTAGAAACGCTGCATACCTATAGCCAAAATTGTTCACATCTGAAAACCAAATAAACAGTTTATACCGCTCATAACGTGGGCTGTCAAAATAAAACACAAATTTCCATGAACTCAGTAGCTCAAAGAAAAATATTACTAAGTAGTTTATATGCGATTTTATTCAATAAGCACACAAAATATATACATGTAGCACAAGTTAAATTTGAAAACAATTATACCGTGAGCACTCTAATTTTCGCATTAGCTACCTTTAGCTGATAGTTTCGCCGAAGTGCACGAATTAAGATTAAGCGGATTCGGGAGAGTGATGAAGCAGCTTTGGAGTCACAATAGCTAAGCGATAGTTGTGCCACGAGACCCTGGTGCCCTGGCGAAACAAATTACATTTGGCCGAGCAGGTCATACGATTTACAGCATCAACAGCTACAGGATTTTCTCCAACAACAATAGTTAAAAGAAGGCATATATGACTGCGGGGTAAACCCGTAACTCAAGGACCTCATGAGCGCTGAACCATAGATCATATTCAGAACCGCCTAAAACAGCTAACTGAATGTGGACGCTGCTCAGAGACAAACATGCCAGGCGACTTACACGCACTCGCCTAAGGACCGGCGACTATGTCGGTCGCGTAGGTAGAGCCCATGTCACTACATGCAATCAATGATGGTCCGTACGGTGGAATGGCTGGACGCAGAGCACAACACAGTTTTCGCTAACATGGACAAAGAACCACTTGCTGGCCCACTTAATTTTTATCTAGGGTACCAAGGCCGACTCGCAGAAGTGAATATGAACTTATTATATTTTTTCCACGAGCACCTTCCTATACATAATGGATTAAAAATAAAGCTTGTGTGTCTAATAAACTTAGTGGGACTCTTAACAACTAAGATATAACGGTAATTAATTTCAGACTGAATGAAACAATCACATCAAATTCTGAAGGGATGCATAAGCAGGACCCAACTAATATGGGTAACCAGATCACTAAAGGTAATTCAATTTACATGATAATCATTACAAATCAGCTAGAAACCTGAACAACTATACATTGATTTCGTCAAGCAGTCGATTCTTCCTAGCTCCACTACTACACTCTGTAGCACTCATCGTAGTGTAGTTCGATGGTGGTGGTCGGCATTTTGAACTCGAATACGCTAATGGATTTGCTCTAATGGCAGAAAAGGAAGACGAATCCCAGAGAGTAATTAATTTCGTTGAAGAATTGTCCATCCGGTACAGTCTGATACTAAGCGCTCAAAAATGTGCGCACTGGCCAATTTCGATATGGAGCCATTGATCGTACTGAACGTCACAAGTCTACCGGTTTTCATAGAATTTCTGGTGGCACAAGATGGATCGGCTTTAACCGAGACTTCTAGACGTATTAGCCTTACTATAGTTGTCTTTGATTTAAATTATACTAATAACTCTAGAATCTCTCGTTTGTGTATGTTTATATGAATTTATTATTGTGTGTATGTGTATCTGACTACCTGCTTGCATATATATATATATATATATATATATATATATATATATATATATATATATATGAATTTATGTTTGTATGTATTATGTATGCATGTGTGTATACATGTATATATGAATGAATGTATGTATGTATGTATGTAAGTATATATGTATGTCTTCATGTATGTGTAAATGTATGTATTATAAATAAAATAAATTTGTGCAATACTATTTATTGAATAATTGCTTGATCATTTTTCTGACTAACAAGAGATTTCTTAGTTCTTCTTTTCATTGAATAATTTGCATGCTTGCTTATTGAGCCATAATTTATCACACCATTTAAACACAAACTAATAAAGCTAGTGTGAAATTGCATATAATATTTTTTTATAATTATGACTTTGTAACCCAATGACCGTTATAAACTTCTCACTGGCAAGGCGCACATCAAGTTTGTGTATGTGACTATATGGCTACCAAGTATTCAATTAAGCGAACATTATTAAATCAAATATTATTACGTGCACGTGTATGTCGATATAAGTGAAACGACAGTGACTCAATGTCAAGTTGGCTCTTGAACGCGCCAGACCAATCTTTCATTCATTCCACGGTGCCCTCAGTGATTCTGAGGGAAAGCTACGTGAAATACATATATCCGTAGTAAATTCATGCCAGAGTAAGTTATCCGAAAGCTAATAAAATAAGAAGCTTAATTAATGTGGATCAGACCGTAAAATTAAAAAATTACTTAATTACTGAGTTTTCAACGTAAGAAAAGTGATAATTAAAACGAAATTCCAATTCAATAAGGATCCTAAATTAATATATACGATAAGATAACAATGGATCAAGGAAGGAAATTTAAAGGATTATACTGTAATTAATTGATTAACCAGTAGTATATATTTATAGGCCCACTAATAAGTTAACCTTAATCCAGTATTTATAATCTCGTGATGGTGCAAGTTTCTGTTTCTAATTCGCGCGACCATCGCTTTGAATCATAAGTTAATACGGTGCTCCAAATGATACTGATCTATATTTCGATCTCTGCTAAAATTCATATTAGCCTCTCATGACTTTATTTCCATGAATTTCTTAATCAATCTGACTGTTCTTCTAAGACTCCATATCGCTATGATTCTACAATCACCCCGGAATGGATTCTAATATGACGTCTAGTAACATTCCTATACCTACACGCTTTTCGCTATTCTTCTCTTCTTGACTTGATGAGTGCAGGGTTTTATCCACACATATGAGACTACAGTTTGCATGGAATTGCATACACTCCTGGTCTATCGAAGGATTCAAGTTGTCCTTTTGGGGTTAGTAGCTTACTGCCCTGATTAAAGAACAACCTTAGAGCGGTTCCGAAATTGTATTTCGATGCTATTGATTTTACTTTAACATTGCCACATATGGATAAATTTAATTATGAAGTCCATTATTGTTTCTTTAATTAAATTACAAAGGTAATCATTAGCACTAAATATTCCTCAATTCTGCTTAATTCCTACTTCCTGGTTTATATCTTTTTTATGATGCGTATAGCGTGGGTTATCTCGTACATTCTCCTAATATTATGTGCGCTGTCTTGTTACTAATTCGAATAATATTTACACTTGCACTTGTCTATTAGGTGTTGCGCACCTAGTAACAAATTATTTCAAATCAAATTCAGCATGAACGGAAAGTATAATCTCGTATGCACATTTGTTTTGCGCTTACTGATGACTCATAAATAAGAGCCGGTATTACGCTCTATACCCACTATATATTTGGGTGAGGAATGTTTTTGATTACAATAGCAAACATCATTGTACTTTTCTTGATAAAGGCTTTAATTAAAGTATCCGTGAAACGCAAATTGTATCTACGGTTCTTGGACGCTATGTAGGTGATCTTGAATCATGGTAATCACTTTAATCGTCGTTTTTCAGCGTGGAGATAGTATTTCCTTCACGTCTCAATTTAATATTATCAATCTGGCAACTTTTAGGCCAGCTACCTTTTGCTACGAATTGTCGCTGGAGTTCTTCTACCAGATATCCCAGTAATAAATAGGAATAAATGATGATGCAATATATGATTCTTTATTACTCGAACTAAGAAATATTTATTGCGTCCTCACATCTTCTGCTTATTAGTGGAGTACGTGGTATAGGAAATCCGGAAGCAACTCGTGGTATTAATGAGTATGTGTGTCACACGGTTGATGAGCATTAACTCGAGGATCGATGGAATCACTTTTCTCCCTGCTGCCCAACGATGACTACATTGATGTAAATCGAATCTATTAGTTTGTCCTCGACAATATGGGACACTAAGTTTAAAATTATAATTGGCGCGTTAGAGATTTGGCAGTCAGCATTATGGTTCGACAAGTTTTCACTGAACGAACTGTTGGTCACGTGGCAACACGTCCATCATATGATCTGTTTTGAGCTGTTAGTTTATAATTACCAACGTACCTGTCCTATGTCGAAGTCAAACAGCGCATATTGAACAATTTGTAGCCTAAACCACAGGAATGTTGCTCAGTGGTAATTTGTGTGGCTTACGTGCGCAAGACCACGAGTTAAATTCCTGTCTTACGAAGAAGAAAGTGTAGTAGTTCAGCTAGACAAAGCGAGTTCTTGTCTACATCAGTGTAGAGTAGTTCGGAAGCCTAGCTGACTGAGTCTCAGACTGTTTAATTATTTTCATGTAAAATTTATCAGCTTAATTTAACGCCCACCGCTTAGCTGTTTGCCTATTTAGGTTTTGCCATACGTGTTTATTTTATGTGCTTGGTAATTGGACTCACATAGAAACTGTCGGGTTAAAGTCTTCTGTGAGTTACTGAGCTAATGTAAATTTGTGCATTATTTTGACCGTCAAAGTTATGAACGGTATAAATGATAATTAGATTTTACTATTTTAACTTTGTACTGTGGGTATGTAGTGTGTGAACAATTTAAGCGCTTCCTCTTTTATTAGGTAACCCGGATTGACTTGGAGGGAAAGAGAGAGCCGCATGGGAACTATTTGTAATTTTCTTTGAATTTTGCATACATGCAGTTTTACTAGCCGGATTTAGAGATTTATCGGCTATAGGATGATGGACTAACTTGTGAAATGCTAAAGGGCATTTTTCGCTGTGAATGCCAAAGCGTGGGAGTCATAATGCAGTGAGGAAAACCAGAACAAAATGAATTCAGTCATTTGTTCATGACATATAGACGTGAATTGCAAAAGGTTTTGTGACCTAGACACATCGATGCCGAATTAAATATGGGAAGCTGAGTGCCGAGGTTCCTTGTAATTGGTTTTCACGGGAACTTATAATCAGTTGTTATTTGAGTTGATTTGTGCTTCTAAACAATTCTTGTATTAGTCTCCAAGTCCTATTAACAAAGCCGATACCAGATCTTTTTTCCATTATCGGGACTAGGGCTGTCGTTCTAGCCGGGTTAGATGGGCGAGAATGAGCATACAGCAGAGAAGATAGACTATAAAAACGGGTGGGCTACAGGATGATGAAGCAACTTGTGGTGGTTTAACAGACATTGACTACTACAACGGGTACAAAGCCTGGAATTCAACTCGGGACCTCTTGTATGATAGATTTATGTATGCTTCCTTTTATTTATTTATGCATATAAATAAGTATATATATATATATATATATATATATATATATATATATATATATATGCTTGTAAGCATTTATGTATTTATACATGATTGTATGTATGTGCGCATGTATATGTGTACGTATATATGTATGCATATGTGTATGTGTATGTATGTATGATTTTAATGTCTACATTTTTTATGTTTTGGTGTAAACATGTTTATTTCTATGTATATATTTCTTTAATGTGTATTTAAATATGTACCTTTACATGTGTATAGGTAGGTAGGTAGGTAGGTAGGTAGGTACGCATGTGTTATATATGCATACATGTATGCATGCATGCATACATGTATGCAGACATTTTTGTATGTGTGTATGAATGTCGTCTGTGTTCGTTTGAGTGTCTTTATGGTAATGTTGCATGTGCGTAATGAGCAGAACTATGAACAATTTGTATTATATTGGTAATATTGTATTATCCTTATCTATCTATTGTTTATTTTTTTCTAGAAGTTTAACTGTGAATGAGAGCTCGCTCCTATATTTCGCCTTTTAATGTTTTATTTGATCAATCTCTACTGTAAAATTTGCACGTTTATAATAATATTTCATTGCTCTCAGTAAAAGACGCTTCAGTGGATTTTTAATATTTGAAGTTTGTTGTTCATTATTAACCCTGCTAGCCATCAGGTTTGCATCTGATTAGCTTGCCACACACTTCATTGTGGCGTAGAGCTGGTTTTGTTATATGGTCGACTGAACTTCAACAGCATCCGTCGGAAGGAAGTGCATTTGCGTCAACGAATAAGCGAGAAATGATTAAGGATGGCTGTGCGTCACTGGAGCCCGTTTTTATGTCGGCCAATATCCCTTCAAGTGAGTATCAGGCGAACCACCAAACTGTTCTGCCAACCATCCATTCACCACCGGTTCTTTGGTTCGACACTGCACCGTCAAGTAAGCTATTATTTTTTGCAAAAATAATATATCTACTATTCTAATTTAATGTTTGATGAACCTGATGTTCTAACAAGCCGCTACCGGACATTTTTTAGTCTTCATATAATTTCTAGGATTAGTCTACTTCGTAAATAGAGCCTACATTATTTAATCAGTGTGATTACTTTGCTGTTCAGATTATGTCTGAGACCTATTTAAATTATTGAATATGTTTTCCTATCTGTCGTTTCCTGTTATGGCAGGATGTCTTCGAGTATTATCTTTATGATATACTTACCATTTTAACTATGTAGGACAGGTTGTCCTGAATACTCAAGGCGAATTATTATTTTTATTATTATTATTATTATTATTATTATTATTATTATACGGATAAAGGAATCTGAAAGACTTCCATCGAAGAAAGTGACTGTGAATAAGTTTGTGCAATTATTATTATTATTATTATTATTATTATTATTATTATTATTATTCTAAATTTTATTATTATTATTATTTTATTGTTATTATTATTACTTCTACTTCTACTAGAACTATTTTTATTATTATTATTATTATTATTTTTATAGTGGTTAAAGCTTCCTTCCAGTACGAATCTACATGTATCGCGTGGTAAAGTGCTTACTACTAAAACAGTAGTGCTTTAATCTTAAGTTTTCTTTGAAGATAAAATGAAGCTTCCTAATTAAAATTCCTTAGCTCATTTCGTTGTAATTTAGGTAGTTAGGCTTAGATTGTGGTCGATCGTCTCTTATTTTATTTGTCAAATCATGAGCTTAGCGGTGGCTGTCTTGAATGAATCCATGCTGTATCGGCCGTCGCACAGAATCAAATAGGTCGTCTTATCTGTTTAGTCTTACAGAGTGGATAAACGAAATCAGGCTGCTGCAGATTCATTCATCTCCGATTCTGCTTATTTTCATTCTGTTTTTCTATTTTTTTATCTTAAAATAACGTTCCGATTTAATTCTATGTCTATTGTGGATGTTGACCATATTGCCTAACCCATTATCAAATCTCCAAATATCGAAAATAGCTCAATGTCAGCGTATTTTACATGCAAAAATTGTAACAAACTAAAGAAGCTCTCGCCTGTACGTTACATAAATTAGAAATCGATATATGTTGCGCATCTGAAACCAAAACTAGACAACAAGAAGTTCTCGCATTTACTTTAGATAAATTGGAAATCGAAATATGTTGCGCATCTGAACCCCAAACGCAGGTTCTTATGAGCATTATGGAACTGATGCACCATCCTTTTCTACGCGTTATTGGTTTCGAACCTCTGGTTCCACGGAACTTTCTGAGGCAGGTAAATTGGGCGTTGGTATTGTTATTAATTCCCGAGCTTAAGCATATTTAATTTATTGGATCCCTGTAAACGGTCGATTATTTGGTGCACTTAAATACATCTACTAACATCAGTGTCAGAAATCTTAATCAATATTGTTCTTTCGTTGTATCTGCATATACCCACAACAATTGTAGCACAGACGACAGCAAAGACGCTTTTCACTCCGATATAAGCTCATTACTAAGTAGAATGGGTCTCTATGTGTCTTCTAGGGCTTGGTTGGAAACCCTGGGCGATATAGCATCGAGTCGAGTTCAGTGGCGATCTTATTACAGATTTCTAGTAGAATCATCCTCCTAAATTTCCATTCTTAATTGGGCAGAATTAGCTGCAAGGTCTTTTCTGTTTATAATGTGATACAGTGAAAACTGCAAGGAATCTGTATTGCACGTGTTGCATTGCCTTAATGCTGACCTGGTCATAATGGTGTTGTGTAGAGGTTTAGTTTTCCTAACTTCTAAGCATATATACTCATTAACTAGATCCTTTCACGCACAAATCACTCTCGTTTAATAGTTTGTTTGCTTAAATTACTATTTTTAAGGAATTTCCTGTTTTTTGTTGCTTTTCTAATGGTTTTATGGCTATGCATGATGATGATGAGGACATTGCTTATGTTTACATGATTTGTCTGTTTTCGCTTTCACGTTTTGCTCAGATTTCGACCAATCCCACAGAAAATTGAAGCTATGAAAAGTATGTGTTGTGATATTACTTTCATCGGCTAATACTGTAACTAGTTCAGATAGAGGCAAGTGAATACACCGGAGTTAGTGTGCAAGCAATATTAAATGGTGATTTGCATTTTTTAATCAACCGAAACCGGGGTATGTGGTTACAGCAGAATTAACATGAGTTCAGAAAAGGCAATTCATCCAGTAGACCGGTTTCGTCTTTATTGAGAACTCATCAAGTACTGGTCAGAATTTGCCGTGGACAGGGCTCGACCTGGGCACGTCTGCTTCGGAATCTGATTTACACTGACAAATGTATGTACTTAATGGATGAGATGTTTATTTCAATTTCGCAACCGCCCGCGCAACCAATATACGTTTAATGAGTTCAGAATGGTTGTTACTTTGTCTTCAAGTGATATTTTTGCAATATTCAAATAATTGGGTTGGTACTATTGTAAAATGGTTGTAGTATATTCTTATTTTTATATTGCAAATCTTGCGGCAAATAGGTTCCAGTGGAGAGGCCTGGTTAATTTCTCCCCAGTAGCATTGGTTCTTCTGGCATCTACGGTGCTTGAGATTTTGTTCTCCGTTTATGCACACATATATATATGCATTTTTGTTGAAGTTTTTCAAAATTTCTGTTTTCGTTGAAAATATCATCTATATTCAGCAATACTTTTGTATTATTTTAATTAATTTGTATTCAATTCTAAAAACTCTATTATAACTAGCTTCAACTTGGAAGCAGACAGTGCTAGCAACTTTGTCGGTCGACCGTTCTCTCCGCCTCTATCCGTTGTGCTTAGGAAAAGACGGTAATTCGCAATATAGGCTGCAGACGTCTGCAGTAGTAAATGAGGCCGCGTAAGTATAATATGTCTCAGTATTTCAACTTGAATGTTCAAAGTTAGCTGAAAGCTTGACTATTACACCTTAAACCATCTGTTTTTTTCTCGATTTCTGAACGCTCTATGGGCTCATTCATTGTTGTCATACTAAAAAAAATTTATAGTTGTTTTACTATGAACAATATGCTATCTGTGTAGAAGAAAACAGTCTATTTTCACTTACCTTTTCATTGGGGTGCGACAAAAGGTGTTTACGTCCACTGTCTACCTGGTTATTCCATATATTTCGACTTCTTTATGCTAATGAAAGATGTCTTCATTTGCGAACCTGGATTAATTGAAATTACCTGATCTGCGTTTTGACTAACACAGCTTTCATTGTTCCAGTAGTTTACTTTTTTCAATATATTTCGGCTAAACTTATCGATAGCCTTCATCAGTTGCAATATGCCTCACAAGTTTGTTAAACTTGTGAGGCATATTGCAACTGATGAAGGCCTACGGTAAGTTAGGCCGAAATATTTTGTCAAAAATAACTACTGGAACAATGAACAAGATCAACTGAAACGATAAAAGTTTCCGTAATATCACATCAATCCTGGAGGGGTGGCAAAAGGCATATATATATATATATATATATATATATATATATATATATATATATATATATATGTGCATTATCATTATAAACTGAACATTGAAAAAAATAAAAGTAATTCTCAATAAAAAGGGTGGTTTCAGCCTTTTTGGGAATTGAATATTGCTTTTAAACAATAATTGATTCCTCGGGTGGTGGTAACAGTTCTTTAAATCAAGTTTGCAAGCTTGAAGTAAACACCAATCCCATTTTATTTAACCAGTCGCACGCACTGACGCGTTTCGACCTTCCATTCAATGCGGTTTGATCCTCATTAATCAGTTTTCCATCGTATTCTGATGATGATCATGGCAGATCGAAACGCGTTAGTGCGTGCGACTGGCGTTAATTTTGCTATATTGTTCGACGACTGATTAAATACAATGGGATTGGTGTTTACATCAAGCTCGCAAACTTGATTTAAAGAATTGCGTATTACTTACCAGAATTTAACGCGACTGCGTCTTGAACCGTAGCAAATTTTCTTCGTAGTCTACGATTCTACCCGGTTGGAAACAATTCTGTCAAGTAATTTCAGAGTTCCCAATAAGGGCCTTTGCTCTTTCTGAATTGCTTATTTTGCGTTCTCAATATATATATATATATATATATATATATATATATATATATATATATATATATGTATATATATATATATATATAATTGTTTAAAATTTTTTTACTTATTATCTTTTAGTAATATTGAAGTTCCAAATTCGGCTGCGAGTTCAGAACATCTTAAAACATACGTGGATCAAGTAATGGACGAGAAAACAGACACTTTGTCTCAATGTGCAGATGCGCATTTAATATCTGACTGGACGGAAAATCCAAACGATGAAGTCTGCTTAGCTGATGATGACAATATCATCATATCTGACAGACAGTCGAAACAGCTGCCCTACAGACACTCAGTTACTGTAGCAGATATAAATAGCCGCCAGACTTCTGTGTTTTCTGGTCTGCCTGCGTCAAATAAAATATTATGTAACAGTCTTGATTCATTGTCAACTCTGAATAGACTAGTTATTAAATCTAATATAAAAAACTCAGCAGTGAATCCTGCCAGTGTACATTATTTCGGTGTAAGTGATTATAATGTTTGCTTTTGTATTAACATATTGGCATTAATAAAAACACCAATCATATTGTATTTAACCAGTCGTCGAACTACATAGCATATCGAATAAACTATTTAAATCAAATTTGCGAGCTTGAAATGAACAGCAATTCCATTTTATTTATCTGGTCGTCGAACAGCATAAGTGCGTGCGACTGGCTGTAGTTTTTTTTTGGTTTTTCGACAACTGGTTAAATACGATGGGATTAGTGTTCAATTCAGGCTCGCAAACTTGATTTAAAGAATTGTTACCATCACCCGCGCAATCAGTTATTATTTAATCTTGAAAAGTCGCTTGAGTTAATCCAAGATTCTCAAAATGCACGTCAAAATTCCGTTTAATGGACTGAAGACTTTTTAAATGATATATACGCACATCTATACAGAAAGTTTAATCTGGCGAGTAATTATTTTATTATACTTAATCAGGTTATTTTCTCCATGTAACACGATTTGGCTGTCAGATTTTTAGTTATGATGTACGTCATTTGTAACGACTGCTACCACTTATGACAAGAAAATAATGTGGATCATAATTTATGCTTACAAAATTGTATTCTCTCCGATTTTGTTCTAGCTAACTGGAAACACGTTGCCACAAATTATCGTTTCAAGATTGATTTAAGTTAGTTGAATTAATGAAACAATGCAGTTTAAAAAAACGTGACAAATTCTGTAGGGACTTTGCACATAGTTCGGAATCGTGCTGGTTATTAACCAATTAAACGTTCATTGGTCGCGCGAATGGTAATAACCATTATTTGTATCATGGTTGCGATCTTTACATAAACACCAATACCATATTACATATATACATATATATCAGTATAAACTAAGCGTAATTTAATGTTGAAAAGGCAATTGGTCCAATAGACCGGTTTCGTCCTTATTGGGAACTCTTCATGTACTATCAAGAATTTGCCGCGATGAGGGCGCGCACCTTCGCACGTCTTTTCGGTGTTTAACTCTAATTACCGAGCCACTCTGCCGCAGGTTAGCTCAGATGTTTGAATCACATATTCCGAAACATACGTGCCCAAATGCGAGCACTTTTCGTGGAAAATTCTGAAAAATATATGAAGATGTTCTAATAATGACAAAACCGGTCTACTGGATGAATCGCCTTTTATAAACTGCACAACGCTTAGCTTCTACAGGTAAATGTTTACATATATGTAATTGGATTGTTGTTTATAGCAAAATCACAACCTTGATTTAAATAATTATTGCCATCGCGCGCACAATCCATGATTGTATACTTATTTAAATGTTTAATTCATTACCACTTCCCCATGTAGTGTGGTGTCTGTTCTGTAGTTGTAGATTGCGTCTGTTATTTTGGAATTGTAGATGTAAATGAATGCCATATACATAATGGGATTGTTGTTTATATCAAGATCGAAACCTTGATTTAAATAATTGTTAATTAACCAGTTATAAAATATACATACTTCTATATCCAATCACACATATATACAAAACACGCACAAACATTGATCTGTTTCTTCTACTCTGTGGTTTCCCGAGAAGCCTATTTAAGTTAAAGTTCACATTTTATCTCAACTTTATCCTCTATTCCGAAAGATTCCAACAATTAAACGAACATTGGTTGCGCGGGTGGTGATAGCAATTATTATAATCAAGGTTGCGGTCTTGATATAAACACCTGACCCATTAATTACTTACATATGTCAGTATAAACTAAGAATTGTATATAGTGTAGAAAAGGCAATTCATCCAGTAGACCGGTTTCGTCCTTATTAGGAACTCATCATGTACTGGCCAGAATTTGCCGCGGACAGGACTCGAACCTGGGCACGTCTGCTTCGGAATATGGTGCTCTAACCACTGAGCCATCCTGCCGCACACTACACTTCACACAATTTTCAGTTATATACTAACTAATGTAACCTGGTTAGTCTATTTTCCCTTTAGGTGGAGCTCATATAGCATCCATTTAGACCCAAAGTTCCAACTAACCATCCACAATTGTTCAGAGAAATTTCATTGTCAAGAGCTCGCGTCGGTTGAAACACTTTAATAACCAAATTGGTATTCAGAATGATTTATTGCAGAAGACCTGTACTATAAAAGCCTTACCAAGTCCGACGAGGCCGCTCCCAACCAAAGGACGATACAGATTAATTTACTTCTATCATAAATAGTTATACGATGAATTAAAAAATATTGAATATTCGTATCTCTAATACAAAACTTCTGTCATTCCTCACATCAGTATGCCTGATAAACATAAGTGTGTTGGACAAGCTTCTTGTTATCGAACTGTCCAAGATTATTACTGTATAGATTTGCAACAATAACTCAGTTAGCTGTATAGGTGAGATCGGCGGATGTCTCAATAATCTAATCAAAAGTATTTGAAAATCAGACAAACCAAGCACATTCCTGAAGCCTTCCCGTGATAGATATAAAAAGGGGCTGTGTATTACGGTTACTGTCAGTTGCAATATCATTCAACAATTAAATAATGAAATAATATTCAAACAGGAATTGAACATAAACTGGTGAATTGTATGCTTTTTTGCCTCTACATGTGCGCTTTTCAATATCATTATATTTATTGTATGATGCAATCCACGCTATCCCTGTACTCCTACAAATTTCGGGAAGATATATATTACACTATTTAAATACAAGTTTTCAGTTTTATTAGCACTCTGTTGCTCAGAAATGGTCTAACAATACCTACAATGTGCGAAAAACCCGTCTTTAAAATAGGAAATGCCAGGTTTAGGCTTTCACATGTGCCTTTATGTATGTATAAATGTATGAGTATGTAAGTAGGTATGTGTGTGTATTCATGTATGTACGTATGAATGTATTTCTATATGTAAATATGTATGCATATTTATGTTCTACATATATGAAGTAGGTTCTTAATAATATATATATGTATATACAATACTTGGATATTAGGTATGTATGTATATGACAAAGTATGCATGCATATTTTATGTATATGTATGTATATATGTATTTACGTAGTGTTTACGTGTATGCATGTAGGATTGTGTTTATGAATTCATGCAATTATGTATTTATTAAATTATTTATGTATGTATGCATTTATGTATATACGTACGTATATTAGTTTGTATGTATGTATGTATGTATGTTTGTATGCCTGTATAAATTTATTATTTCATGCATGCAGGCATGTATGTATGCATGCATTATGGTATGTATGTATGTATGTATGTATGAAGGTTTGTATTTTTATATGTATGCATGTAAGTATGTGTATGTATATGTGTGTATGCATGCAGGCACGTTTATCGGTATGCATGTATGGATGTTTATATGTATATGAATATACATGTATGTTTGCGTGTATGTATGTGTATATGTATGCACGCCTGTATGTCTGTATGTGTTTGTATATGCATAAGTCCATGTACATATGTGTATATATGTGAGTGCTTGTATATATTTTTTCCATGTATGCATCTATGTATGTTTTTGTTTTTGTATGTATGAATGAATATATATATATATATATATATATATATGAATGTATGATGTAAGTATATATATTTGTTTTTATGCTTGCAATATGTATGCTTACAATTAAACAATAATGAATTACGTGGGTGGTGGTGACATTTCTATAAATCACGTTTGCAAGCTTGAAGTAAACACCAATTACATTGTATTTAGCCAGTCGTCGAACAACGTAGCGAAACTACCGCCAGTCGCACGCAATGACGCGTTTCGACTTTCCATGATCATCATCAGAGTTCGAAGGCAAACTGACCAGCGAGGATCAAACCGCACTGCGTATACGTGAAAAGCAGTCGTAGAACAACGTAGCAAAACTACTTCTATCTTGCAAACTTGATTTAAAGAATTGCTAACATCACCCGCGCAATCAGCTATTGCTTAATTCTATTGGCTACATATTTATTTGTGGCGAAGGCTGCAATAAGTTAATGTTCGTGACTGCATAGAAATTGTTCAGTCGAAATTTCCAATCAAATACAATGTATGCGAGACTACCAGTTGTGAGAGCCACATATCTAATTTTGCTTTTCATATGTATGCAATGCGGTTTGATCCTCGCTAGTCAGTTTGCCGTCGTACTCTGATGATGATCATGGAAAGTCGAAACGCGTCATTGCGTGCGACTGGCGGTAGTTTTGCTACGTTGTTCGACGACTGGCTAAATACAATGGGATTGGTGTTTACATCAAGCTCGCAAACTTGATTTAAAGTATGTGTATGTATATACGAAACGAATATGCATGAGATTATACTTTCCGTTCATGCTGCCTTTTGTTTATCCTTCTGGTCACAACTGAACTATTTTGTTACTAAGTTTGCAACACCTAATACATACTTGCGTATATATTAGCTCTCCGCAACAAACAGTATTTAACTATATGTATGCTTTTTTGCATGTATGTACGTATATGAATATAGATGGAAGTGTTTATGCATGAATTTATGTATGTATGTATGTATGTATGTACGTACGTGAGTATATATTTAAATGATTATGTATGTATGTATGTATGTATGTATGTATGTATGTATGTATGTATGTATGTATGTATGTATGTTTGTATATATTTATGTATGTATGTGTGTATTTATATATGATGTATGCATGTATAAATTTATTGATGAAAGAATATATGCATGTAAATATCCATGGATATATATGTTTGTATTCATCTATAAATGTATGTCTGTCTGTATAAATATATGTATGTTTTATAGATGTATTTATGCATATGTTAATGCATGTCTGCAAGTAGGTTTGTATGGATATATGTATTCATGTATATATATATATATATATATTTATATATGTACCTACGTACGAATATATGTATGTATGTATGTATGTATGTATATATTTAAATATGTATACATGCATGATTGTGTGTAAGAATGAATTTATGTGTGTACATATATTTGTATATATATATATATATATATATATATATATATATATATATATATATATATATATATAATGTAAGCATATTTACACATATTAATGCTTTTAATTTGTATGAATGTGTGTATGCTTGTAGGTATGCATGTAGATCGGTAAATTTTTGGTTATTCATTTTTGTTTATATATATATTTATTTATTTATGTATGAACGAATGTATGTATAATTACTTGTAAATATATATATATATATGTGTGTGTGTCTGTGTGTATTTTTCGCATTTGTAATTATTTATGTATGTATTTATTTAAGTATATATATTTATGTATGAATGAAAATATATGTTTATATATTTATTTATGTATGTTAGTTTGTATATTAGCATGTATGCTTGCAATATGTATGCATGCAGTAAACACGAAGCGAATGTGCATGTGATTTTAATTTCCGTTCATGCTCTCTTTGGTTTATACTTATGGTCATATTTAAATAAACCATTTCATATGTAGTTATTCTCCACCACAAACGGCATCTCACTGTTATATATTTTATTAGATGATGTCATGGCTACCGCGAAATGTGATAACTGCCATTGATCAAAGACAGAGTGTATGGATTTTCTGGGTTAACAGGTGCTCAGAAATAGTTGTAATTCTCAAATTTGGTGAACTTAGGCATAAATTGAAATCCGCTGTCTTGGTACCAAGTAATTTTTCGGTACCGTAGTTTTGGTTTCGGGTAATGATACAATAGTTATAAAATTAGTACCCTTTACGGACTAGATGCATCCCACATATATATATATATATATATATATATATATATATATATATATATACTATATATATATATATAAATATAGTGAGTTGGCTGTGAAGTCGCCATTTCAAAGACTCGATTATATTTATTTGGCGTTTGTGTTGAGGACTGTTAAATAAATTAAACGAACATTGGTTGCGCGGGTGGTGATAACAATTATTATAATCAAGGTTGCGGTCTTGATATAGACACCTGACCCATTAGTTACTTACATATGTCAGTATAAACTAAGAATTGTATAGTGTAGAAAGGGCAATGCATCCAGTAGACCGGTTTCCCAGCCAGGACAGAAACCAGAGTCTGCTGAATGAGCCTGCCTACCAGATTTATACTGACATATGTAAGTAATTAATGGGTCAGGTGTTTATATCAAGACCGCAACCTTGATTATAATAATTGTTAAATAAATTGTTGTTTTTTAACTATTTTTATGATTTTATGATAGTAAAGTCTGCTTTTAGTAATGTCTGATTTTATGATTGTAAAGTCTGCTGCACATAAATACTCAGCAGTAGCTTTTGCGGCCTTCTGAAAAGGAACTCGGGAAAGAGGAGGTTGGAGACCGAAAAGTCCAACCTGAAAACTTGGTCGGTCAGGCTCTCGGTTCAGTAGAAAATGAAGCAACCTATGAATCAAAATCAGAAAACAAAATGATTAATTTAGGGTTCATTAGGCTTTGTTAGAGTGGGATAAATTAAAGCTTAATTTGGAAAACAGTGATACCTGATTCGCCAGACTTCATTTAAAGTAAATTGAAGATTATTCCGTACTACAGTCTTCGGACTCCTTTCCGTCATAGAACATAGTATCGTTTCTAAATTAAGCTCGTAGGAACTGTATGTATGGAAAAATGGTTTTCTAATTTACTATTCTTTGTTACTATGTTCTTATTTTCCTTAGTATACGTGTTTCGTGTTTTAAGGCTGAACAATAGTTAAAAAATTAATGGTACCTTTATAGCATAAATTTATGTCTAAATATTTTTTTCTCAGCAAGAAGGACTTCTTGCGTGACGCATTGTCATTGCAAGTGACGTGTGATTGTCTGGTAATTAGAGCATGAAGCTTAAAATTTAAGCTCTAGTAGAACGGAATCCTGGTTTTATTTTTGTTCTTATTTTTTGGTTTTTTGATTGCATTTGTACATTGAACGATCAAATTTCCTTACCATCGCATTAAATAAACTTAATTTGCTAGGCGTTACATGCTAAAAGTTATGCCATTTTTTGCTATGCCTATAACTAGAATTGCCATATGGAATGTTATTGTATTTTCACAATTCTTTGTCAAATATAATTTAATTGTAGTATTCAATTTCACAAAATTGTCATCATATGTTTTTCTATCGCCCTTGAATATTGTGGGTGTCTGAATGACGCTTGTAGGTCGGTCAAACCTTGATTTATTAGCATTTCAAGGTGCACAACGTGTCACTCTCAGGTGTTAATGAGTTCTCACGTTTCTCGCAAATTTGAAGCCTTCCACATGTAAATTGTCCTTTGAAAACGTTTTCTGTCACAGATTTAGTTGATTCCACGCTAATGATTCCGACAGTTCATTCTCTGTCCATAATCATAGCTTTCATACAAATTTAAATACACACAAAAACAAATTTTGTCAAATGTAGTATCCTCATTCGAGCCAGTTTTATTTGGATCTATTTTAAACTTGTTAATTTTTTCGTATGTCAAATTATCTGGCCTTCACTAATTACTGACCCATACTCACTGGCATACGCTAAAATTCTCACATACCTCCCTACACGCTTACGCACATATATATATATATATATATATATATATATATATATATATATATATATATATATATATATATATGTCTACAACATTGCGCTTACATCCCTTGCACGATAATAATAATAATAATAATAATAATAATATATATATATGTAATAATAATAATAATAATAGTAATAATAATAATAATAATAATAAAAGGGAAATTTAACGATTGCTTTTGTTCTACTTATCCGGTCCATAAAAAATAATTTAGTTTAAACACGTGTATGAGTTTAATATTATTGCTAAATATACGACGGATTGTAAATTCATAAATCTTTGTTACCAGCTACCGTGTGTGCGTTATACTTCTTGCTATACATTTCGACACGATATCCTCAACCCTTTCGGTACTAAATAGAAGCAGGTGTCTCGCTTTTGAGAAAAACGCAGTGTATAGTTAAATGAAAATTGGTTGCGCTGTTGGTGACAATTATTTAAATTAGGGTTGCGATCTTGATGTAAACACCTGATCCATTATGTTATGTTAAATAAAATGGAATTGGAGTTTACTTCACGCTCGCAAATTTGACTTATGGAATTATTAATCCCACCCACGCAATCCCTGTTTGTTATATTATACTTATTGTTTCCATTTTCCCCACAGTTATGTAGAGTTGAAACGTTAGTTTTTAAATGTTCTTACTTTTGAGCTTTTGATAATTAGGCTGCCTGTGATAATTTAAAAAAATAATTTTGCTATTATTGATGTTAATGCTTATTTATCCAATACCAAATTTGTAATGCGCTTTGGTCAATGAGGCCTTCTTCTTACGATTAAAATTTAGTACAATGTACAGGTTTACTGTATTGGGCATTTTAAACTATGAATGTAGGCACATCCAGGCTGTAACGTAAACACATATACGTAAATAAATACGCGCATACATTATTAATTAATTGTATATCTACACCGTTAATTCTTGCATACATAGAATTCTGGATAAATAAACAGAATGATGATGCACACACATTATATATATATATATGCCTAAGCGATCAAAATTGAGCACTTATATTGGTTACATTAACAGGCCGATTTGTAACTAAATTTACAAACCTACGTAAGAATAGGCAAAAATCAATTCGAATTAGAGACGAGGAGGGTCCAGTGGAGAGGCGTTTTTTATTATGTGTGTCAGGCGTTGGACGATTTGAAGCATATTATTTAATGAATCTAGATATTTGTTAATACCATGTTGTTTTTTTCACCTTTTTACCAATTTAAAGTTGAAATGTGAACGGTGGATTGACGAACAGAACCAATCGAAATGCGCATTCAACATAAGTGGGCGGACAAGTAAGTTAACTGATAATATTTTCATTGTGTTTTGTCGGATAGCCTTCACATTGCTTACGAATTGTTTTTTTCTCTTACATTTGTGATTTGCTTTTACTTCTTAAAGATTTGGGCAACGTAGCCAAGCTTATGTCGATTACACGTACTAATGCCTGTCAATTATCATCGGGCACTTTCAAAACACGCGTGCTAATGGTCGTAGTTTTGCCAGGTTCGCCACTATGTTAGAGCAACAAAAGATTAATGAATTAATCATTAACTGCGCGAGTGGTGACAACAATTCTGTAAATCAAGTTTGCGAACGTGACATAAATAGAAAACTTGATGTATCTAACGAGTCACAAAACGAAACGAATCTACCATCAACCCTCGTACTGACGCGTTTCCGCCCGCCATGATCATCATCAGAGTACGATGGCAGACTCACTAGCGAGGATAAAACCGCAATGCATATATATATATATATATATATATATATATATATATATATATATATATATATATATATATATATATATATATATATATATATATATATATATATATATATATATATATATATATATATATATATATATATATATATATATATATATATATATACTCTCTGCTCTAGCTTCTGAAGCTATTTGCACATTAATAAGCTGAAGCCCTGCTTAAACGTGCAGAAAATAATTCAAAAAGAAATTAAATTGGACTGGAACAAAGACATAACCGACATGCCTTTAAAAATAGCCAACGCTTCGCAAAATACGACACATACATCAATTACGGACGCAATTACAATGAAAGCGATGACACACCAAATGACGTTACGCAAAAGGAGTAATCTAAATTGCACAAAAGTAGTGGTCTAAATTGCGCAAAGCAAAGGCCAGCATAACGAAGAGGAGATTGGTTACAACACATGTACAGTGGGATTGGATGAACGAATATACTAACGAATCCAGAACAATGGCTGTAGATACTGGTAGAAATAAGATTTATTAATAAATGTTATTCCATGGAGTACGTTGTTTTGTTCTTATATATATATATATGGAAATAAATGTTAGGTATGCGGCTCTCACCTCTAGCAGTCTCGCATACATTGAACTTGACTGGAAATGTCGGCTGCACAATTTCTAAGCAGTCACGAACATATACGAAAGTCATGCCATTAAACAAGCATTGGTTGTGCGGATGGTGATAATTATTTAAATCGAGATTTTGAAATTAACAGATCTTTAACGTTGTACCTTTATACATACATATATATATATATATATATATATATATATATATATATATATGGCAAAAGCTGCAAAATGTTAATATTCGTGACTACGGAATTCTGCAATCGACATTTTCAATGAAATAAAATGTATGCGAGTGTGCTGGAGCAGAGGGCTGCATATTTAGATTTGCTTTCCGTACATATGTATTGCGGTTTGCTCCTCACTTGTCTGTTATCCGTTTTGCTCTGATGCTGATCATGATAGGGTGAAATGTGTCAGTACGTGTTTGGGATTGGTGTCTATACCTAGCTTGCAAACACGTTTTAATGATAAAAGTTTTGTGTCTGCTTGAGTCCGCTAACTGGGTTCAAATAATTGATTAAATCACCCATGCATGTAGCCATTGCATTATTTGAATAGTTAATATGATATACATTGCATTTGTTGCTTGTTACGCTGATTTTTTCACAATATAAAAAGTCCCTGATTTCAATCATGTGTACATACGAAATTTAGATCACAATTTTTTCCTGTTCTCTTGATTTGATGTCGTCTCGTCAGTTATACTTTATTTCAAAATAAATAATAGAGCTATGAAAATGTAGTCAGTAGTTTGAAAAAAATAATTTATTATTCAATTTAAATATCTTTGGTCATGGTTTTGCCGTCAATGCATAACTACTCTGCCAAGTGCGTCTTTATTTTACCAGTCAGTTATTTATTCTAGCAGTGCTAGAGAAGCCCCGCAATATTAAATTCACACAGAAATTTCTTTACAATGCCTAAATGAAAATGGCGTAGTTGAATGGTATTAATGTAAACATTTGGAAATATATTTGTGTGTAACTATTTTTGTTTATATATTTCTAATTGCGCACATACTACAATTTTCTATTTGTGTATACTCTGCACAATGATTTTCAATTTAGGAAATTTAGAATTAACTTTACTATAATCAAGGTTGCGATCTTGATATAAACATCTGACCCATGAAGTATATGCATTTGTCAGTATAAACTAAGCATTGTATAGCGTAGATAAAGCAATTCATCCAGTAGACCCGCTTCGTCCTTATTGGGAACTCATCACGTACTGGCCGCGAATAGGGCTCGAGCCTGGGCACGTCTGCTTAGTAATCTGTTGCTCTAACCCTTGATCCACCCTGCTGTACACAACGCACAATTTTCAGTTATATAATAACTATTGTAACTCGGTTAGTCTTTCTTCTTATATGGAGCGCAAATGTTATCCATTTAGACAAAGTTTCAACCAACCATCCTCAATCTGACATTATTTAACAGACACCACACTGCATTGGTAAGTGGCATTGAAATGAACATTTATATGATTAAGAAACAAAGTAATCAGATTGTGAAATAAAAGAAACAGCTAAAATCTAATACATTCAAATAGGGCGACACGCCTAGAAATGTTTACTAAAGTCCGAGCCAGAAAACTTTAGCGTGGTTTCTTTTCTATAATGACAGAATGGGGGCGGTTATTTGGAACGTTGGGTCTAAAGGTATTCTATATAGGTTCCACCTAAATGAATGGCTAATCAAGAAATATTATTTAGTACATAACTGAAAATTGTCTGTGGTATGCGGCAGGGTGGCTCAGTGGATAGAACAACAGATTCCGAAGCAGACGTGCCCAGGTTCAAGCCCTGTCTGCGACAAATATTGGCCAGTACGTGATGAGTTCCTAATAATGTCGAAACCGGTCCACTAGATGAATTTCCTTTTCTACACTAGACAATTCTTAGTTTATACTGACTAATTTATGTACTTAATGCGTCAGTAGTTTATTTCAAGATCGTAAACTGAATTATAGTGAAGTAATTATCACCGCCCGCGAAACCAATGTTCGTTTAATTATGAATAACGTTTAGCATAGTAAATATACGTTTTAATAATTATCCAAATTATACGCTTACCAACTCATGTAGGCTTTCTTACAGAAGCTTTTAAATGTTCTGTTTCATTTGGTTAATTAAATATCTTACTTTTGCTTAATTTTGTCTTATTTTCTGCTTCACACCTCGAGTCTTATTTGTTTTAATGATTTTCGTTAATAAAAATAGGCTTAGCATCACCGAGTTCAGATTTCACTACCAAATTTTTAACCTGGGAAATAGCCAATCTGATTCATCATCCATCTCAGGTAAGCAAATATGACAATTTGGAGTTTTTCAATGTGTGCTATTTTTCTCTCCACTTAATCATTTAGTTTTTTAGACTTATCGACACAGTTTTGCAAGAGCATCTGCAATAGTCGTAATAAACAAATAACTTGGAAGTATAAACTTTTCTTAAAGTAGGAATATACAACACAGTTAAAGAAAGTCATTTTCATTTCGACAGAGCTCAGTACTAATTTATCATGTACATTATATAGTCTAATTTTAGAAAGGCAAACTGGGGGGTGTTAATATATATATATATATATATATATATATATATATATATATATATATATATATATATATATATATAAGTGTGTGTGTGTGTCAGCATGTGCGTTTTTAATGACAGTTTGATTTACTAAATTTGCTATATAACATGCTATATATTTGAACTGAGGTGAGATCTAGCTAAAGACAATGGCCTTTTAATTTTTCCATATTTAGAAGCATACTTAGAATAGCTGGCGTTATTTAGAACGAATGCATCTATTGTATTTACATATAGTCATAGTGATTGTGAGATTAAATAATAACTGGAGTGCCAATGGTTTGATTTTCACTATTGTATCGTGACTAAAGTCTTTGGTTGAACCTCATTCTGTAACTCGGTCTGTATTCTGTCAATTCGTCCTGTCTGTCTGCCTTCTTTCATGCAATCGCAGTTACTCCACTTTCCCGTGGCGTTCGGCTATTTGAGTCAATAGGCCTACCAATCATTCGTTCATATTAAAAGGAAAGGCTATGTTGAGTGACAAAGTTTTTTAAAGGGATTAGAGTAGATTTTACACATTCCTTTGGTTGACATAGTCCTATAATCGTTCTTCTCAATGACATTTGTAATTAGCTGGCGAAAGCTGCATCCCTTTTGGACCTTTTTATAAATTAAAATTGGTCTTTATAATCATGCATACTATTTGAAAACTTTTGACCTAATACTATAATTGCGCCAATTCTTAAAATCTATTCTTTATTGAATTAATAAAAAATACTCTATTAGGACTTATTAATCACGATAATCCGTGTTACGTCTAACTGGAATGTAAGGATGTGTGTTCTGGTGTAAGTATTGTTTTTCGAACGAATGCAGTTTGAGGTACAAATCATGTTAACAGTGGCTTTCTTCATTATGTTAGCTTAATTATGCATTTATTTCGTATGAAATGTGC
The DNA here is from genome assembly GCA_029291075.1 of Eudiplozoon nipponicum. Lineage (NCBI taxonomy): Eukaryota > Metazoa > Platyhelminthes > Monogenea > Mazocraeidea > Diplozoidae > Eudiplozoon > Eudiplozoon nipponicum. The sequence goes on along the minus strand of JAQBSW010005062.1, from coordinate 27,529 downwards.
ATAGGGTTTTTCTAAATTTTTTGAACCACGTGATCGTGGCATTTCAATATCTTTTACGGTGTAGCAGGTGATTGAAGTTTGATGTATCTTTGCTGGTGTTTAGATCCAATGTCTCGGAAATGTTTTTATTTCTTTTGGTATCTAAAAGTTTCCCCTGATTTTTCCACTTTTCCCTCTAGGATTGTACGACTTCGTGGGTTTAAATTCCCACACATACCCATGAAAGTTCCAGGATATGTAGAAGTGAAGTCTCAGTTCCTAAATACTGCTGTATTGCTGTTGTTTTTGTTTGGTGTTTTGACAATTTTTTGTCTAGTTTTCAGAAACGATCCTTCGTCCCAGTTCACTTCTTTTTTCGAATGTATTGGTCTCAGCTACACGCATCTAGTTTTCAGCAGAAAGGAAGGCGTCCTCTAAATGTCCATCAAACAGTATTGGCGAAACAACTAGTCTCAACACCGCTAAAGTAGTAACGATGAATTTTTAAATTTTATCGCAGCTCAGAATCGTGCTTTGAGTATCAATCCTTTGATTTTTAAGTACTTAATGTGCATCCACTTTTTATGTTACATTTGTTGAGCTGATGCTGTAGATTTTTATGTTTAATTTTAATAGTAAGCTAAATATCACTTAAAGTTTCGTAAACCTACTATTCGTAATATCATATTTTTCACAGTACGAACTGGTTCGTGTTGATGTGCATAACAGGATTATAGCCTTCCGAGTCGTCTACCGTATTAGGAAGATCGTTGCAACAAAGTCACACGACAAGAGCCAAGCGAAGTCCGTGCCAATAATGACGCTGATGATGGAAAATCTGAATGTATGCATGCGCTCTGTGTCAACTGATAAATCTAGGCAGAATACGCTTTTTCGCAAATCTTCAAGTGAAACGAATAAAAATGAGATTGGCCTGCTTCCAATTTATTTAAGTGAACAGAAAACAGCACATTCATCTTGGAAGAGTACTACCCAACCAGCTGGTCTGCATTGCTATATGAATAAAACCCTGCCGGCAAATATGTTGAAGAAACCAATGTCTAGTGCTCCTTGCCAATTGTTAAGCGGAGCCGGTCCATTTAACTTACCCGAAAGTGTTACGTCGTCTGGGTTGAACTCATTAACCAGTTATCAGTGTGCACGACCTACAGCGTCTTCTCAGGAAAAGAGTGATGTGGAATCGGTAGATAAAGTTTCTAGAGAAGATTTTCGAGGGTCAACTGAACCGAGCCTAACAGATGGCACTAACAGCAATGACATTCATCCAGGTACACAGCACCATCACCATCGTCATCATCATCATCATCATCATCGTCATCATAAAGGCGCTTCGATAGAGACATGTCAATCAGATTATTGCCGTGACAAGTGTAGCATCGGTGAACTAATAATCCGCATGGAATTTCCATGGGGGTATCCCACACTGGAGTCGTGTGCTCCAACGTTTACCATAACAGAGAGCCGACCTGTGTTCAACGAAACAGAGACGGCGTTTTTGCTGAAGGTATGCATAACAATACTGCTTATATTTCATTACTCATTTTGATGATAAAGCTTCATTTGATCAACTGGCGTAATGGCATATTAAGCTAAAATAAGAACAAAAGGCATTAACCATAACGAATTGCCTCGTCACACATGTTAATGATTGGTTATCACAGCAGTGAATGCTGTTACACCGGCCTCGGAGTTAAAGCGTTCGACTACTGAACTTTGTGTCTCTGATAGTCCTTTCTCCTATTGACGGTTGCCTTAGACGGACCATAGCTACTATCTAGACACTTCAACATACTTTTTGTCCTCAAATATAGGGCAATGTAATTTATTTAATAATTTCACAGCGTAAAATAAAGTACCGCATATTGGTCTCCCTCGATCATCATCAGAGTACAACGGAAAACTGGCTAATGATTTAATTTCGCAATTCTTTTATGACGTTGAGATGCAGCTCTCACGACTAATAGTTTCATATGCATTACCTTTTTTTAAATGTCGGCTACACAATTTGTATATAGTATTGATACTATCATATTTGCGACTTTTTATACATTCATGTAAAATATTACGATAAGCAGGTGTTGGTTGCGTGGATGGGAAAATGTTATTTAATATTCTTTTATTCTTTTGAAATGCGAGCTTTAATAAAATTCATTGTTCCCTTCTTGTCTGCAAAAACAAAAAGAAATTTTATCAGATATAAGAAAATTTTCTTTCTCATGGTCTTCTCAAATATCTACTCATGAACATATCTTTATATATAAATTGGAAAGCAAAACAAGATAGAAATATTTGAACATAGAGAGAGTGTGGAAAATAGAAACCAATCAAATTGCGTGCGTCACCTCCAGTTCAAGCTCAATGCTTGTACGTGCTTCTTCTGCTTACATAAATCCGGCTGCAATTTGTTTATCCATAAGGCTTCGTATGTGGCTAGCTCTCTTTTGTTTTTGCATTTAGTAATTACTTTGAATGCTACGTCTGGAGAACATACGTGCGATGTTTCGATGATGTGTTGCGCAATAGCAGACGTGTATTCACCATTTGATTTAAAACAGGCGTTCAAGTTGCAATGTTCCCTCATTCGAGTAATTAACCGTCTGGTCGATCGGCCTACGTAAGTTGATCGACAACTTGCGCATGTATATTGATAAATAATATTTGATATCGACATTAACGGCTGTTTCTCTTTGATTGCTGGTAAAGGCCTTTACCAGACGGTTAATTACTCGAATGAGGGAACATTGCAACTTGAACGCCTGTTTTAAATCAAATGGTGAAAACACGTCTGCTATTGCGCAACACATCATCGAAACATCGCACGTATGTTCTCTAGACGTAGCATTCAAAGTAATTACTAAATGCAAAAACAAAAGGGAGCTAGCCACATACGAAGCCTTATGGATAAACAAATTGCAGCCGGATTTATGTAAGCAGAAGAAGCACGTACAAGCATTGAGCTTGAACTGGAGGTGACGCACGCAATTTGATTGGATTCTATTTTCCACACTCTCTCTATGTTCAAATATTTCTATCTTGTTTTGCTTTCCAATTTATATATAAAGATATGTTCATGAGCAGATATTTGAGAAGACCATGAGAAAGAAAATTTTCTTATATCTGATAAAATTTCTTTTTGCTTTTGCACACAAGAAGGGAACAATGAATTCTTTTATTCATTAATTCGTTTACATTTGTCATATGAACAATATCTTGTTATAAACTCCAATCCAATTGTATTTATACAGTCTCACAACATAGCAAATTTATTCTCAGTTAAAATTACTGACATGTTTCGACCTTTTGTGATTATCATTCAAGTACGACGGCAAACTGAATAGCAAAGATGAAACTACAGTGCATATATTAGGAAAGAAATGCCACGTTGTGCGACTGGTTAAATACAGTGAGATCGGTGCTCGTATCAGGGTCGAAAAACTGGATTTAAAATTTTTTACCATTACTGCGCCATCAGCCATTGATTAATTTCATAACTTATATACATTTGGGGAAGCCATAGAAATTGCATGTTCGTGACTGCTTGGAAATTATGCAGTTGACATTTCCGGTCTAGTATAATGTATGCGAAACTGCTAAAAGTGAGAACCGCATATCCAATTTTTATTTCTATATTTATGAATTTCGGATTGCTCCTCGCTAGTTAGTTTCCACTGTGCTCTGGTGATGATCATGAAATGTCGAAACGCACCAGTGCGTGGGACTGAAGGTAGTTTTATTGTTGTGCGACTCGTTAGATACTATATGTCTTCTGTTTATTTTTATCTCGAAAACTTGATATAAAGAATTAAAATATCAGGTATGTCGACCACGGGAAAACGGTGTACACCTGGTATTGTATATCCATTACATCTGAGAGCACGATGTATTCTGTTCATTGCTACTTGAAGTATGCTCGATATTGGAGACTCCTGAATGTGGCAATAGCCACCTTTAAGACAAAGAATGAACAAAGGGTCTTATCTAGGGCAGACATTTCAGCAGAAATTCCTCGCAGAAGCGCCCGTATAAGGATGAAGCAGTCAGCCCAATGATAAAAGCAGACGTCGAGCTGAAGTGAATATAAATTAATTAATATTTGTAAATTTGTTTTATTAAAGCGATGCTCGTTATGAGAGCAAAATACTATATATAATTGAGCAAGAAGAAAGCATGTGTGAAACATTTTCAAATGGCTTCTGATGGGTGAGAAACGTTGATTCAAGGACTGACTGCAGAATTAGGCATAATTAAGTCTCATCTTTGACGATACATTGATAATAAACACAGACGATATCCGAGTGCATGGCCCAACCAATATAGGTGGACACAACACTGAACTAAAATACTTCAGGTACCAATAGACAAAACATTTGATCTGTTATGAATGATTGGTGTACAATGCGAGCTTCATGTGTTGACTCTCCGCGATTTTCGTTCGCGGGTTGTTGTTTTGCATTATCACTTTCTTAAAGATCCGATTGATTCCCATTTCCAAGTAAGCATCGATTTTGTCTTCGTTTTGGTTTGGTATAGATTCATTCTTTTCTTCCGAAGGCTTAAATATCGTTCACACTAACCACTGGAAATGAGGTACGATCCAATATTCGTTGACTGGCGACGTTTCGATATGTTATTTCCCATATCATCCTCAGGCCTCTAATCACACATACAAAGTAAGATTCTCACAATAGCAGATTTAAGCAAATGTGGACCACAAGTTCTTCGCTAGATATATATTGACTCACAAGTTTAGGCATCCGGCCTCACTTAACTTTTGTGAAATAAGAAGAATAGATTAATTCTCAGTTGACATTTAGTCAATCGAAATATTTTTTTTTAAATTAGCTTTTACGATACCATGCATATAAACTGCATGGCAAATCGTTCGAATTTTATGTAAATCATTCTAATTTGCACTATCAAAATGAACACAGGCAGCTCGCTAGACTGAGACAATTTCCCCTCGTATAGGATAACCGATTTCGTTAATATATAACTTCCAGTTACAGCATGAGCCATATCGAACAACTGGAAAGCAGAAAGTTTTTTTCTGTCTCCTTTCGCTTATGGTAATAATGTTTTTTATATTACTTTAATCAAGGTCTCGACCTTAATACAAACACCTGACCCACTAGGTATTTACATTTGTCATTATAAACTAAATATTGCATAGTGTAGAAAAGGCAATTCATCAAGTAGACCGGTAAAGCCGATAAATAGGGCACCCGTGTTGTCCTTAGCTCATGAGCTTAAGCTTATTTAATAAAATTGATCCCTGTAAACAGCCGATTTTGTGCGGCACTTTACTTTTACTTTTTACTTTACTGCAGCTGACTCCTTTTGGAGGATAAGCCGGCTCCTCATGGAGTTTCTTGGGAATTTGGTACAAGTGGTTTCCCCTCACCACTCGGCTTTTTGATCGAGGACGCACCTCTAGCCTTTGCACATCCAAGCGCAGTCTGCAAGGCAGCAGTAAGTTGCATGGTTGCCGGTGGCTGTTGAGAGCTCATTCGCCATTCGGAAGTACGGGGTACTGTCCAGGAGTCCATGTAATCCTGTGGCTGTTGAACCCTTTTGTGGCGGGGAACACACGCCGAGTCATGGTGCCGTCGTCGGGCTCATGTGGTATTTTATAGGAGATCCGATTGCCGGTCGGAGATCCACCACGCCCTGGTGACACCACCGCCATAGCCCTGTTAGCCCATGTACGATCGGCCATCGAAACATGGTTGACACCGTCGTACCACGTTGAGGAGGGGATGGACTTTACGACGGGATTTTGTGCGGCACGCTTAAAAACATTCACTAAAGTCGTAGCCAGACAACTTAATTTCCAGTTAGCGTGGTTTCTTTTCTATAATGACAGATTGTGGGCGGTTGGTTGGAACTTTAGACCTAAAGGTATGCTATATAGGCTCCACCTAAATGAAAGGCTAACCAAGAAACATTAGTTAATATATAACTAAAAATTGTGTGCAGCATGCGGTATGGTGGCTCTGTGGTTAGAGCAACAGAAATCCAAAGCAGGTGCGCCCAGGTTCGAGCTCTGTTCGCGGCAAATTCTGGCCAGTTCGTGATGAGCTCCCAATAAGGTCGAACCGGTCTATTGGATGAATTGCCTTTTCCACACTATACAATTCTTAGTTTATACTGCCAGAATGTATGCATTTAATGGGTCAAGTGTTTATATCACGATCGCAACTTTTATTAAAGTAATTTTTATCACATTCCGCGCAACCAATATTCGTTTAATTATATAAAACGTTTCATTTTACTCTTTTTTTTAGAATCTTGTCGACGTAGCACAGTCGTGCTTAAAAAATGGATTCGGTTGTATATCTGCGTGCATTGACGCGTGTCTGGGTCTTATTTGTGGCAAATTTGAGCTTTCTGCTGGTTGGCTTGTCGCAAAAGATGTAAGATATTTTAATTTATAAGAGTTAACTAGTAACATTTTGGTGCTGGTTGTGAATGATTTGTGCTTATTACATTGTTGAATAACTTTAATTTTCACTGTTTCCTGATTATTTTGCAGAATTTGAAGTAGTACAATGTAACATATGTCACAATTAATCAAAAGCGGAGGTCTCACGAAGGTATACATGCAGGCGTGACTGGAGTTCTGTGTCCGAGTAAACCAAGTCTTTCTGCTGAAAACCTGATGGGTTTGCAATCGCAGTTGGGAGTGCCAGCTATGCAAAAGATTTGTAATCTCGTCATGTAGTTCTTGCTTGGTTGCATATCTACATTTCTAGTCACCAGTAGAATCGCATAAAGCGGTGAATTTATCTTTTCATCATCGAAACATTTTGGAAAACGTTTTCATTAAACTGGCTTTGGTTCATTTATCGTTGGACAGGAACTCTAATGGATTCTGGCCGACTTTGAGTGTTGTCAAATAAAATATGTTCAGAATTTTAATGTGAAACGTTTACGTAACTGTAGTTCCGTTCCTTTTATGCCAAAGCAATGCTTTATAATTAATATTTGAACTAGTGGTTGTGCTCAAAAACGGATATCGTGAAAGGTTTGTTAAAGTATACATAAGTTTTAAACAGCGATAAATAATTAATGAAGCCATACCTTTTAAACGCGATGCACAATCTGAGGTATTTACTCGAAAAAATTTTTTATGAAGCAGTGACTTCATGTATGCCTCGTGCATCACTTAAGCTTGTTTATATAAAAAACTCCTACTAAATATATATCTTAAGGATAGGTTCCCATGAAATCGAACAATCTAACATGGTTTATTTATACACACGCTGTAAATGATCAATGCGCTATGTTGCTCGAACTGGCCGATTACCAAAGAGACCACCGCAAGGCTATTTTGGACAAAACATAGCTAGCAAAGAGGAACACGTTTCAGTGACTACTGAACACATTGTATTTAAAAGTCACACTTCAAATAAGGTGGGCTTCCGGATGCTTGTGGATGCGAAAATGTAAGAGTTGCGTAAGGTGGAGATTTTTGGGTGCGAAATTATTAATCCCCAACTAAATAAACATAGGAAATGAGTACATTATTTGAATATTGACGGGTGAATTGTTTGTTTTTGTACGTGTGGCTGAGTGATTGCATCAGCATGTGCGATTTCCGATTCCTGTTTATTGTCGTATAGTCCGTGTGTAATCCAACTTTGTCCCACTCGATTTTCAAGGTTTTGACTAAATAAGGAATCAGCTATTACAGTCATGTTGAGTTCCGGCGATAATAAAATGACCTAAATACTGTTTGTTTCGGAGAACTAATATATATATATATATATATATATATATATATATATATATATATATATATATATATATATATATATATATATATATATGCAAGTATGTATTAGGTGTTGCGAACCTAGTAACAAATTAGTTCAACTGTGACCAGAAGGATAAATCAAAGACGGCATGAACGAAAAGTAAAATCGCATGTACACTCGTTTCGTGCTTACTGGCGACTCATCAGTAGGAGCCGGTATTACGCCTTTTAACCACTATATATTTTGGTCAATAATGTGGGATAACGACCAAAATATATAGTGATTAAAGGGCGTAATACGGCCAGTAAGCACGAAACGAATGTGCATGAGATTATAAAATAAAATGACCTTTTTTAAACTGTGTTTTTATACCTGCGTTTTAATTAATTAATATTTTAATGCATTATGTACTTCCCATTTCAAATGACAATGCTTTATAATTGTGATTTGAATTGGCGTTGATTTAAATCTCAGGCAAAATGGCTCAAATAGTGCCTCGTGATAAATGGCCGGATAAGCTAAACTTGCCAACCGATCTCCTCCGAGATAAAACAGCGAGATAGTGTCGCCGGTCACGATTTAATCTTATCCGGTGGTTGTACATGAAGGAAAGGCCTGTGATGACAGTTAAAATCGTAACCATCTAGTCAATGCTAACAAATTTATCATCTGAAACAAAGAAAACTATATCAAATTCATATTTTGCGATGAGTGTTATTTATTGTTATCACTATTTCTGTCGAAGTATTTACGAACAGACTAGCTCTGGGGCTGTTGGATGAATTAGCAGCGCAAGCATTCTAGAAATGTGAAAACAATGGACCCTTTCTGTTTATGGTGTCAAATTAAATTTTTAATCCATTTCCTTTCTGACAGGTTCGCGAACTTTGTCCTACGAATGAACACAGCTTGAAGAATAACCATAAGTCTGTGCTTTTACCTTCAGGACCTGGTATTCTTCCTGCACCACGATATTGTGGCGCCTATTTCACTGCAGGCGGTACTCTGATTACGTTTGGTTTGCAGACAAAAGGTAAAAGAAGTAAGAAAAAATCTAGCTTTAGTGTGGTGGATGCTTGCAATCTGGATGTCCGACATTCATTGAACAGCGCTTTGTTAATGCAGGATGTATGTGGCTATATGTTCAGGTTAGCCTCAATAGGACACCATTGTGTTCGAAAACTGCATAATAAACGACGAAAGAAGGTAAGTGAATGCAGCGTCGTGTTTTGTAAATTTCTACTTCATCAATTAATCATATTTGATTAATTAATGTTGATAAATGCACAGGATATATTCTATGGGGGGAGGGACTAATTTCGAATCAAGTCAAATAAACTCTCTCTGTTTTGTGTTGAGAAAAAATTTAAAAAAATTATCGCCAAGAATAAATTAGCCGATAACTTTTCTTAACATTTTTTGGTCATTTTCCATGTGTAAGATTACAAAAATGAACGATTAGACGAGGTTTCTGAAACAGCTTTTCTATATTTCTTCACTATTTTCTCCTTTAGCGTACGTTATAATTAGTATAAATGTGCAAGTCTGATTTTTTATGCCAGTATTTTCTAAAGACAGTTTCCGACTTAACCCAATACTAATAGGCTGGTATTTTACCTAATCTTTATTTTGCTGAAAAGGACGTAGAAACACCGTGCCCACATTTCCCTCGAGACACTCCGATCCTGATTTCCGAACATTCTTACGAGTCGAATATTTAAATATCTCGATAAAAAATGCTGACACTAATTTGATGGATCTTCAACAACCAGGATCAAAACGTTGTGCACCATCCTGTCGCAAAAAATATCCTTACTTTTAGAAAAATTATTGGGAGACTTTTTAACCACACAACTTTTCAGGAGCTTGCCTCATTCGTTCATTAGCCTAGATCTATAACATTTAGGTTTGTTGTGATTCTTCCGTCATTTCGACAAACAGTGTTACATTCTCTGTGCAGAGTTTCAGTGTTGTTCCGGGATGATTTATTATGACTGAAATATAAAGCCTCATATCATCCTCCAACTAGAGTTGTGCTAGTTAAATATGTGATTATAATCTAAGCAATCGTGTTTGGCTACCAGTTTACATCAATGTATTAAGTAAAAAAGTTAAATAATTAAATGAACATTGGTTAAACTGGCGGTGATACAAATTCATTTAACAAAGTTCTCGATCTTGATATAAACACATGTCCCATTAGGTACATAACTTTGTCAGATAAGGAACTTCATTCAGTTGACCGGTTTTATCATTATTGGGCACTCATCACGTACTGCCATTAGTTTTCGCGGACAGGGCTCGAAATTAGGCGGTGGTTAGAGCAGCAGATTCCGAAGCATACATGCCCAGTTTCGAGCTCTGTCTGTGTCAAATTCTGGACAGCAGGTCCTAAGCTCCCAATAAGGATGAAACCGTTTTACTGGATGAATTGCCTTTTCCACATTATACAATGCTTGGTTTATACTGAAAAATATATATGACTATAGAAGTTATTATAATCAAGGTTGCGATCTTGATATAGGAACCTGACCCACTAATTACTTACATATGCCAGTATAAATTAAGAATTGTATAGTGTAAAAAAGCAATTCATCCAATGAACCGGTTTCGTCCGTATTGGGAACTCATCACGGCCAGAATTTGCCGCGGTCTACTGGACGAATTGCCTTTTCTACACTATATAATTCTTAATTTATACTGACATATGTAGGTAATTAATGGGTCAGGTTCTTATATCAAGATCCCAGTCTTGATTATAATAATTGTTATCACCGCCCGCGCAACTAATGTTCGTGTGATTATAAAAGTTGTTTGAGTATTGTGAGCGATTTAATGGTATCGCTATTTTCTCGTTATTCGTGTTGGCGGCGATCAGTAAATCTGTCGTTCCTCAATTTTTAGATGCAAAGTTATTGAATTGTTAATTTATTATAGTTCTATGTTGAATAAACTTGAATATAATTATTTGGTACACATACGTATATTGGTAAATATATCTCAACGATTTGACATTCTGACAATCTTGTACGGCGTCTGGTAACTACTACGCGTATCATCGTACGAGTTTCCCCCAATAGCATTAACGAATATCAACTTGAAAATGTAATTTGTAATGCTACCTGAACAATACTTTGTGTTTTGAAGCATAACTGAATTGTAAGCCAGATTTACTTAATACAGTTAAAAAGGCCATTTTCTTTTCGCTAGATCTCAAATAGACTACAATGTATGATACTATATATCGTAAATTTATAATAGATGCATAGGGGATTCAATGTAATCGAGTACAACTCATTATACAACAACGTGTGTGTAGAGTGCGGTAGGGCGGCTCAGTGGTTAGAGCACCAGATTCCGAAGCAGACGTGCCCATGTTCGGGCCCTGACCGCGACAAATTCTGGACAGTGCTTGATGAGTTCCTAATAAGGACGAAACCGGTCTACTGGATGAATTGCCTTTGCTACATTATACAATTCTTGGTTTATACTGACATATGTAAGTAATTAATGGGTCAGGTGTTTATATCAAGGTCCCAACCTTGATTAACTGTATTTTTTAACACTGCCCGCACAACCACCGATCATTTAATTATATAAATGCATAGGGAATTCAATGGAATCGAGTACAAATCATTATACAATAACGATCAGGGAGCGCGAAACACCTCTGTAGATGCACGCATACAATTTCCAAACTTATATTTAATTCGTGTAAAAATTTGTTTTGTTTATTTTACTGCGTGGCAAGATTGATGCAACTGATTACCTCCGCAAAGCACATTTTTTCATTTATTGCTTTAAAAGAGAAGAAAAATTTCATAATTTAGAGTGGAACTTTTATCACAAATTTGTTCGTCTATTTCGGGGAAATGCTCTCCTATATCAGCTTTGCTCTATCTAAATTGTTCTTATCGTGGCTTCTTTTTCCATGTGCTAACATTGGTGCTGCTATATTATTTTTCAATTTTGATTGCGGAGTGCCAGCTTCATGTTTTCCAATGCCGCGTTTTGCGTACGCGTGTTCTAGCTTTGCACAAACAGTTTCAAAAAGATCCGATTGATCACAATTTCCATTTCCTTTTTTATCTTCGATCAGGCTGGATTTGTACTCGTCCCAATGGAAATGCGATTCTATCACATCTTTGTTTACTGGTGACGTTTCGGTGCTCAATTTCCAGCATCATTTTAAGCAAATGTCATTTGCTTAAATCTGCTATTGTGAGTATTGTACTACGTATAGTTGCCTGAAGATTGGTGCTGTTATATTGTTTCGCATTAGCAATATACCTGATTTGAATTAAACATTACTTTATGGCAATTTGACAAGAAATCATAATTTAAAAAAGTGATTAGCTTTCGTAGTCGAAAGTTAGTTACTAATCTTAGCTTACCGTACTTGAAAACGAACATAAAATAATTGATAATTGTAAATTTGTTTTTACTTAATCAATGCTTCTTATCCGAGCACAATCCTATATATACTTGATTAAACATAAAGCAAGTGAGTGAAATTTACAAATGGCTTCTGATGGGTTGGAAACGTTCATTAAAGGACTGACTGGATGATACATTGAGAATATATTCTGATGCAATCCGCATAAACGCCACAACAAATATAGATGGGCACAATATTTGGAGGTTATTGGTGGTCACTTTATGAACTTTTATATAATTCAACGAATATTGATTGCGCCAGCGGTGATAACAATTACTTTTAATCAAAGTAGCGATCTTGATGTAAATACCTGTCCCATTATGGACATACATTTGTCAGTATTAACTATGTATTTGGTAGTGTGGAAAAGGTAATACATCCAGTAGAAAGGTTCTGTACTTATATAATTAAACGAACATTGGTTGCGCGGGTGGTGATAACAATTATTATAATCAAGGTTGCGGTCTTGATATAAACACCTGACCCATTAATTACTTACATATGTCAGTATAAACTAAAAATTGCATAGTGTAAAATGTAGTGTACTGGATGAATTGCCTTTTTTACACTATAAAATTCTTAGTTTATACTGACATATGTAAGTAATTAATAGGTCAGGTGTTTATATCAAGGTTTTGTACTTATTGGGAACTCATCACGTCCTATCCGCGGCAAATTCTAGACATTACCTGATGAGTTCCCTATAAGGACGAACCGGTCTACTGGATGAATTGCCTTTTCCACACTATACAAAGCTTAATTTATGAAATTTTGGTCTGGTGTTTCTTCCTCCTCGATTAACCTAATGTTGCTAGCAAGAAATGGACGATACAACATCACATGTAGCTAGCATGTTTTTAAACTATTATTTTTTTTAAACAGTATGAAATGTAATGTTTTTCCTTCTAGAGGCCATTTTAAATAGTTTATTTCCTGGTTCACTTACGCAGACGCTTTATTTGGTATTCTCGGCGATTTATGAAAACATGTTTATATCAGAAACAATTGTATGACAATCAAGTTATTTAAACGTGTGACGAATACACACCGAAGCATTTTTAATTAAACGACTGAGTTCAGAATTTTACTAAAATGCTTATCGTGTAATTATACTACTAATATTAAATGAAAGATATTTTTTGCGATTTACTTATTGCCAAATACTCGCATTTATTTGTATATATGTTAAAAATAAATGTCGTTGCAGCAAATATTACTACCACCATCAACACACACTTACAATAGCATCTGTTTGGCCATTCCGTTTGAGCAGATGCAGTATAGAGTTGCGCTTATGCTTTTATAATCTAACGCCAGGCGGGATTTCGCGGTAATTGATATAAGAATGTATCTGCAATAAACCACGAAAATTTCTTCTTTACTGCGCAGTGCAATGTGCACCTAATTGCTTTCACATAAACAACATTAGAACGGAGTTAGTGTGTAGAATTATGATTTATTAGTTTAGCACTGAGATTGCTGTTCTTTTCACTTACTCAAGCTTAACTAATGTGGTTTGCAAAAATACCATTTTTCAATTGCGGCACAGTTGTGGCTCTCGTACACATAGCCGCTCTCTGGTGCCTGTTTCGGATAAGCCTTCAGCTCAATTTATTTCATATGGTTTCGAGCGCCGCTATAGTTGTCTGTGTGAAAGAGTTTTAACTCCGCTTATGTATGGTTTTATGCATGCATTTGTATATGTATAAATTTAATTAACTGCTTGCGAATGTCTAAATACAATCATCGATAGATTTTGGTGTTTACTTTTGTTTCTTTGTTTAATGCTTATTTTACGAAAAACTGAAAATTCAGAATATGGATGATTTACGCTCTAAAGTCGGGAAAGACAGCTTTGATAAAATATTATTAAAAAGAGGGCGAAGGATTTCTTTTGAAAGTGTGAACCGGGAGGTCATGGAATGCATAGCCTCGTTGTCAAGGCAGCGACAATGTCGTATACGGAAGTCCTACTATTTCTTTCAGAAGGCATTCGTTGTACGCCCTGTGTTGCGCAAGCCTCGGTCATTGCTTCTGAAAAGATCGTGCTTGCTGTGTCGAGTTTATGTGTCTCTGCGTCGATCCCAGCAAAGTTTGCGCAAAAGGAGATATTTTCATAATTTTGCAAATTTGAAGGATGCAAGAAAGGCAACAGATACTCAAGTGTTAACCAGTGGTAAGTTATATTTTCGCGTTTATTTACAGCTTACACATTTGTAAAATTAGACGAAAATTGGTTTCTCGGGCGCTGATGTAAACACCTGACCCATTAATTGCATACATTTGTCAGCATAAACTATGAACTGCATAGTGTGGAAAAGGTAGTTAATCCAATAGAACGGCTTCGTCCTTATTGGGAACTCATCACGTACTGGCCAGAATTTGCCGCGGACAGGGCTCGAACCTGGGCACGTCTGCTTCAGAATCTGGTGCTCTACTCACTGAGCCACCCTTCCGAAAACTACACCACACAATTTTCAGTTATATAAAATTAATGTACTTAGTCTAGTCTTTTTTCTTTTAGATGGAGCTCATATGGCATACCTTTAGACACAATGTTCCAACTAAATATCCCGAAACTGTCATTATTAAACAGGCACCACACTACATGATTAAGTTGTACTTAGCTCGACCTAAAAGAAAAAATGTCTAGCCGAGTTACATTAGTTAGTACAAAACTAAAAATCGTATGTAGTGTGTAGCATGGTGGCTCAGTGGTTAGGGCACCAGATTCCAAAGTAGACGTGCCCAGGTTTGTGCCCTGTCCGCGGCAAATTCTGGCCACTATGTGATGAATTCCCTATAAAGACGAAACCGATCTACTGGATGAATTGCCTTTTCTACACTATACAACTCTTAGTTCATACTGACATAGGTAAGTAATTAATGGGTCAGGTGCTCATATCAATATCGAAACCTTGTTTTTAGTAATAGCCTTCAAAACTTTCTGAATCTCATTATTCGGCAGTTAATCATCAGTATATCAAATTCACGCATATATATATATGTATATATATATATATATATATATATATATATATATATATATATATATATATATATATATTTTAGAATTAAAGTTCCTAATTGATCACCTCTTCAGTAGGTGCATGAATTGCTGCGGGTTCTATTATGAGTAATCGTGGATTAGATTTCTGCTCACTGAAATGATGGATAATGCTAATGTGCTTCCTAATAATGTGGAAACCACGGTTTAATAGATAGCCTACATTTGCTAGCATACATTTGCTAGTTTCTAATCCTGGTTTAAAACCCGGCCGCTGAAATGCTGGAAAGTTTTTTATTGTGTGTCCAATATAAGCGAAACCAATTTATTTGATGTAGTGAATTTATTATTTAATGCAATGTTTAGTTTATACTGTATGTAATAAAATCCTGGAATTGTAGTTTAATTAAAAATCTCTTGCACTTGTTGCATGTTGTTTTCCTTATACAGACAGATTGGAAAAGGATAGTTTTAATTTAAGGTTGAAAGCGATAATAATAGGGATCCATCTTAAGAAAAGACTGCTGAAAACGTAATTCGCTATATTACTTAAAAAGCTTGCAATGGGTGGTTTAGGTTGTATAGAAGATTAGCTGCTAGATTGAACCATATATAATTTGGTTCAAATTGTGGCCATATGAATTCTATCGTCTACTTGTTGAGAGCTTAATAATAACAAAACTGGCCCAATTGATTAATTGTATTTTCTATTTGATGCACTGGATAGATTATATATATATATATATATATATATAATATAATATTATATATTATTATATTATATATATATATATATATATATATATATATATATATATATATATATATATATATATATATATGTATATAACACCGCCAACTTGTCAGTCTTTTTGTCTCCTCGTCGAACACAGTAAGAACGACAATTCACATGATAACACAATCCATCATTTATCGAAAATATAACCCTTTTATAATCAAATATCCTTTGGAGTGTTGATCACATTTTACGATGATATTCAATCGTTAATAATATTAGTAATAAATTAATCAAACGAAAAATAATGTTCTAGAATTATGACGAATATTAAACGTATTCATCATGTACCATTCAGAACATCAATAAACTGAAAATAATATTCTGTACATACAGGAATAAAATGACTAAACACTAGTTGTTCTACAAACAGGACTGTAAATCTGAATTTTTTTGTACATATAAGAATAAATGATTGATTAACTGAAATTAGTGTTATCTAGTGGGTTGCAAACGTTGATTGTTTAGAACACACTGGAGTTGCTATATTGTGCCGCATAGACTGCCTAGTTGTACTTGGTTGTAATCTTGGAAATTCACGCACTCCTGGACGAGCGGATTCAAGCGAGTCATTGCTCTTGAGTGAATTAATTAGGCGATCGTCATGGTTAATAAACGCACGTACACTTGTTGAAATTTGTCAAGCTACATGATTTGATTGACTGGTCATTGGCGGTATTAGACTGTACTTCTGTGCTGCATGTTACTGGGAAATTGGGTTTTACTGAGGATATTGCAGCACCAGTATTATCACAAACGCAGTCTGCGAGAGTGGATCGACATCAATTAAGGACGCGGTCTGTTGAATGACAGAAGAAATGCGCGTCAGCCTTACTTCTTTTGTACTTTTCTGTCCGTGGTTCTGTTCATCGTTCTTGGGCCGTCGATACAATTCACGTAACGTGCCAACCGTAGCAAAAGCCACATTTGAGAACGCACCAAGCGTCCCATCTAAGGCTGGCATGAATTCAACAGAAAGTACTTACAGTAATGCACGAATTAAGGTGAATCAGTCAGCACTATGATGAAAGCAGCCTTCGAGCCGCAGAAGTGAATACAAAATAACAAATCTTTGTATTCTGTTTTACTAAATGGACACGCTTTAAACAAGCTAGCTCATACAAATAATTGATTTAAAATAAAGCATTTGTGCTGAGTTAAATAAAATGGCTTCTGGCGGATTGGAAAACTTAGTAAGAGTATTGTCTGTACACATGAACACTTTGACTGCGGAGTTGGGGATAATTAAGTCTCGTCAGGATTACCCACTAAACATAAATTTTGAGGGAATCCGCAAAAACGACCCAACCAATGTAGGTGATGTCAACCTCAACACAGCATGTACGCTTGTAATTGCTGTTGGCATATACCAACTTACGATGGCTCATGGGCCGCGTCTTTGAGTGACCACTGGAGTACGCCGAGCTAACGGTGAACTACTTGTAGGTCTTCAGGGTGCTGATCTTTGTTTGATTTGCTGCTGGCGGTGCAATCAGTGGCTGGGACCGTATAGACGATGCCTTGAGGAACATCCTCACAAAGGGCGAGTGCCATGTTTAATAAGCTAATCGATTTGTGACGACCTCCTTGAATAATTCTGGAGCACACGCAGCCTTGACTTCGAGATGCGTACCTGTTGAACCAATAGCTTGAGCAGCATAGCTCATCCTTGAAATGTTAACCAACTTACTAAAAGCGACTTTGTGCGATCAAATTGAACGTAGACACTAGCAGATCATTTGCTTGACAATAAGTCGACCTAACCAGTGCCTTTTATCTGTAAAATTGTTGTTGAGCGTGAGTGCAATTATTGCACATTCAGAGGTAGAATTGCTATTCTTGACAAGGGACGTCGTATCTTCGATGGTTAATTCAAGTAATTTTTTACAGATTTCACGTAATTAATTCATTGACAGAAGCGAGATTTTATTAAAACACGGCATACTAACTTCGGAAAATATGCATAACAGGTAAAGATGGGTTCACGACTCTAGATATCATTCGACATAAATCTAGTGCAAAACATTAACGCAGAACAATGGTCAAACAACGGGCGCCAGTTTGTATCGCCGCAAGTTTTTCAGCCAGTCGATTTACTCGATGATTTGTATCGCCGACATTGTGTCAGTTTTTTGTTTCCTTGATGAACTCATTTAGAACGCCAATAAAAAATTCATCATTTATTGAAAACATAATACTTTTATAATGAGTTAGTCTTTAGAGTGCTGATCACATGTTAAGATGAT
The DNA here is from genome assembly GCA_029291075.1 of Eudiplozoon nipponicum. Classification (NCBI taxonomy): domain Eukaryota; kingdom Metazoa; phylum Platyhelminthes; class Monogenea; order Mazocraeidea; family Diplozoidae; genus Eudiplozoon; species Eudiplozoon nipponicum. The sequence continues at coordinate 9,285 of JAQBSW010005062.1, read as the reverse complement.
ATTCACATGTTAAAAATGTTAACGATAGTTTAAAAAACGAAAAAGACTGTTCTTGACAAATGATCTAATATACGAAAATGAGGAGGATTCGTAATCTAACATTAAGAACATCAATAAAATGAAAATAGTATTCTGTACATACAAGAATAAAATGACTAAACATCAGTCGTAATAAATATACGTTTAACAGTGAATACGTTTGAGTTGTCTACGTTGTGATGATATTATCTAAAGTAAATACGATATTGCAAAAGACGTTCATCTACTAGAACATAATTTATTCTTTGCTAGATAGGGTTCTTTGTACAAATCAGTTCTGCCAACAGGAATTTATCATGTGATGTTTACTTTTTGTGCGTATTATCATGTCGGTTAGGTCTTGGCTGTCATATACCTGACGAAATTTTGAGTTTAATATTAATTACGTGTTTATAGGTATTTTGTTTCTACAAGGTCTTAGTTCATTCTGATGTGTAATGGCAGATGAAATAAACGAAATCAGTTAGTCCTCAAGATATCTTAATATACGTAACGTTGTACCAATAGAGGATATGACTATTTTAAATTTTTTATGTATTCACTAACAAATCCTTTTATACTACTACACATTAGTGTCATTTCCATTAAAATTTTATGACGCCTGTTTAGTCAATTTTAAACACACACACACACACACACACACACACACTATATATATATATATATATATATATATATATATATATATATATATATATATGAATGATACATCATGATTTTTCCCAATAATTTCAGGCATATGGCATGTCTTTCTTTCCGAATAATGAGTTATCTTGTAGGGGAATTTGGCGCTGTATTGGTTCAACTAGGCTAGGGCATACATATAAAATTTTGACTAAATCCGTTGATTGAACCGGTAAATTACCCTTGAAGCACTCGTATCTTAGACGCAAGACAACCACAATCTGCCGTCCAAAGTGGGAGCAATCTGAGAACAATTTCTTATAATCGTCACAACTGCATGCGCCAAATCGTTCGTTGTTGAGACAAAAAGCCTTTTTGGTGCTGTAAAATTGAGTTTTCTATAATCAGGATTAGGCTAAGGGCAAGTTTGGAGACCTTGATAGCGATGTCATCTGGGGCCCATCTTCCTACAACACCATTTCCAGCGTAGTTTTGAACTTGGTTGGCGTTTAAACAAATGGACATCACTGGGATCTACGGAGACTGGCGTCGACACAGGCCACCTGTTCCATGTGCCTTTATTTACGTGGGTTATTTTTTTGGAAAATTAATAACAGTTTTAACGATTTTTTCTTTAGCGCCGTCTTGTGTTCAAGTGTACGATGTTCGCTGTTTGGCGGTGCCGGATTCATATTTAGTGAAAAATCTTTCGTAAGTTGCTAACTTGAATGGTTTTTATACTACATTATCCAAATACTGGAGTAATTTTTAATATGTTTGTAGTATTTTGCAGTGATGAGTAGCAGATTTGTGCTTCTGTGTGAACGCAGGCGTTTTAAACTTCAATTTCTTCCTCTACACTACTCGCTTTAAGATTCTTTGTCTAAACATCCATAACTTCATATCTGCGAACGGCATACTTTCTGTTCGAAAATCAAGATAGTATAAACAGTGTTTCAATTCGCCAAAATGGACTAACATGTGCTGTTATGACCTGTCCTTCCATGAGCATTAGACCAGTTGTTCTGTCGTTATTTCCAATTTTTTATAAGAAATTTCGATTGTGATATCATTTTGAAAATCATCTTTCTGCTTAGTAAGTAGTTTATCTGCTTCTCTGATCCATATGCAGACTATTTTCATAGTTACGTAACTTCAGGTAAAAATAAACGATTCCTCTAACATATTAGCTTTGGTTTCATATACCTCATCTCAAGAAATGGATGTTTGAGAATAGAGGAGAATTTTCTTATGGAAGTCATCCAAGATAGAAGCACTTACTGTGCTGGTTATCAAATTACGCGAAAGCATATTTCTACAAAAAGGCTCATCGCTAAGCCAAGCATATCATAAATAATTTAATTCATCTAACATTGCGCATGAGATCTCACTATTGCGTTGTGCCTGTTAAACAACACCAAATCAAAATTTCGATTTGTAGTTATTTTTCTTAAATTCCTAGACTGCTGATGAGCTGGCAACTAATGGTCCGTAAATTAGAAGGGCCTTTGTTGCACAGGTGACGATTATTATTTAAATAAATTTTTTGAACTTAGAATAAACAACATTCACACATATTCATCAACCAGTTACACAATGTAGCAAAGTTAATTTGACTACGCGTGCTTGACGGCAATTTAATGTTCCTTGCAGATGATTTAATAGATTATGAAAAAGAAATCTTGAATTAAATTTCACCAGTCATTAAATAATGCCTTCTTTGGGCAGTTACTGATTTACTACGCTTGACTGACGTGGGCAGCTGACGCACACTTATTATTGTAGTCCTCAATTATAGCCTAGCCGCCATCTCTGGGTGCACAACATCTGTTTTCCAATGATGCTTTAGGTCTATTTCACACTGCAGATATGTAGGCTTCCACACTTGCACTATAGCCACGTTTATTCGTCAGGAGTGAATGATGCTCACTTGGTGTAGTGTGAATCCAATCTCGAGGTGCACCAAGTCTACTCTCCAATGATGCTTGAGGTCCATTTAGCACTATAAAACTTTAGGCTTCCATATTTGCTCCATATAAACGCGTATCCGACATTAGTGAAAGATATATTCTTGGTATAGTGTGACTTCGGTTTCTAAGTGAACAACTGCTTTTTAATGATGCGTGAAATCCATTGGATACTTTATACCTGTAGGTATCCACACTTGCACCATGTACACGTTTATCCGACAGGATGCCCACTTGGTATTGTGTGACTTCAGTCTCTAGGTGGACAAAGTCTGCTTGCCAATGATGCTTGAGGTCCACTTTATACTGTAATTCTGTAGGTTTCAACATCAACTTCATAACCATTTTTGTAGAGTCTTCAACGACGCGAATTCAATCCAACTCAGTACATGTTATATGTACTATACCTGTAAATATTATAAACACGGTGGTCTTGGAAATAGACTAATTGCCAGAAAAACTTATAATAACTATTCATAACACCTGCTACTCCAGCAAAGCCGTATACTCTGATCTCGATCGACATCAGTACAGAAGGTAATTTTTATTCGTTCGTTTCATATTAAATATAGTGAGTTGGCTTTGAAGTCGCATCGCTAAAGTGTTTACATGAAGTTGACTTTATTACTGCTCGAATGCACATATAGCCAGTTATTAGGTACACTGTATCTAATACCTAATTGCATATGTAGTAGCTCTCCGTAACGTTGAATATAAAAATAATAGTTTTAGGGGTATATTGAAATGCATTTGTAATGGAACATCAATTTATACTAGTAAATTTTTCGAAATAATGTAGAGTTGGTAAATTATGTATAAAGCAGCGATTCAAAAATTGCTTTCTTCTATATAGGACGTAACACTAATTAATGGTATGACGTATCATTGTCATTATCACAAACAGCAGTACAAAAGCCGTTAGTAACTGATGCTTCATCGCAACAAGATCATGAGAAGAAAGAACTTAAACTAAGGAAAAATTATAAAATTTAAAAAAAATTGAAATATTACAAAAAAAATTGCTTAAAATGAATTATTTATAGCGGTCATCATCATCATCATCATTTCCAGCCACACAAAAGTCAAGTGACTAATGTTTCACTGCCATATAACCATAAGGAGTGGGGAAAAAAGTATATAAGTGAATTTAGATAAATTATTATTGAGATTTACGAGAGAGGGAGAGGGGTAGAGAGAGAAGGAAAACCTTGCTACTATGAGTAAATTTATCAGGATAACTCACAGAAATGAGTTAATTTAAGTATATTTACCTAGATGACACACGAAAGTGAGACAAGCTGAACATCTAAATTACACCAGTATGGCCAAGTCAGCTTTAAGGTAAGGCTACAAAGGAAATATAGCTACCTTGCGGCTTTCACTGTATCGCGTCATAGGAGACAATGAATGGACAAATCGAAATCCGAAACTAAACCCATAAACATGGTTCCGAATATTGGATTATAGTCTACTTATTGCTAATCAATTTTAATATTACTTGTACGAACTTCCCTTACATTGTCACTCTTCATTTTTGCCATGTTGCATCTATTAACTTATTGTCTTTACTTTCTGCAACACCTATTCAAAAATGTCACGAAAATAATCAATTCTACTTATTTTTAATTAGATATTTTTTCAGTATTTCATTTCGTGTTTCTACATTTATTTTAGTTTTATCACTTAATCCAGATGAAGATGTGCAAACCTATGGCGGTTTTGATGATTATATCTTATCTCTAATTGTTAATATTGCCGTAGGTTACATTTTTTCCCATTGTATGCTTTAGCTTTGATAGATTTATGAAGAATGAATTTAAAAATGTAATGTATTTAAGCTAAAAACATCAAAGCCTAACATATGCGTCTGACGCTTGAATAGACAAATTGACATTTGATGACTGTGATGCACTTCGATAGACGTACGCACATTTATGCAATCACATCTGACTGAATGATTAAGCTATAGACACATGCACATAAATGTGATGCACGCCTTACAGATGAAATGTCAATTGTTGGCGTGAAATTGTTTAATTTGAAGTATAAACGAACCCGATTGAGAGAAATTTCTCACATTTTTACTAATTCCTATTATTTAGTATGATGAGCGGTTTGTTGTAGAGGATGAGTATCGTTATATTCAGAAAGACGAAATTTTTGACTCGCAAAAATTCAAATTAGTAGCGAACGAATTTTTTAAAAGTCTAAGAACCCTAAAAATGCGTCTGCAAATAGTGAACGGCACGCATCACCTACTTGCTAAGTTATTATGTTAACTCAGTCAATTCAACGATCACTAATGCATGCAATGTTACAGATTGGTTATAATTAGCTAAAGAGCCATAGAAATAGGCTATTTTAATGAAACAATGGTCTAATTGGGCGCATCCTAGCTATTTGCAAGCTTTCAATTATAAAATACGATTTAATTAAAAATGAATATCGAGATTGGTCAATTTGTGCTAATGACATAATAGAGTTCATATTAGCTCTCAGAACAAACTTTCATGTTTCTATTTGATGGTGAGAACTGCGTAGCCTCACCGGTGTTGCGTAGGGAAGCTGTTTAGCACTGGTTTTAGCTTACTCATGCAGACACCACATAGAACAATTGAATTTAAAGTATATCATAGAGTTATGCTCGCTCTATTGATTTTGTATGGACGATCTATTGTATTTTATTCCAAAAGCTATCTAACATAGGCGAATTATAGATCAGACCAAAACCATTGACCCATGTCTTAATTGGAAGAGGAAATGCTTTAGCTTCTTAGCATCAAACTAATACAAGAGAACGATATAAGCTGGACAAGATTGATAAATCGGAATTCCACATTCACAGGAATTAAGAGTAGCTCGCAATATCTAACAAGAGGAACCTGGTAAATAACTTGCCTTATTCAATTAGGAAAATCTTTGCCGAGCACAAAGGTAAGAGCATATCCTGCAAGTCAATAAATTTATTGAGGTTAACACGAGACCCTGTCCAATTCGCGTAATTGGAGAAAGTAACAGAATAGTATACCTGTACCTACCCTACGGAATATATCTTCCACCATCAATAAACACTAGGTAAATAAACCGCATTACGAAAAATCTTTTCAAATTTGCAAATATAAACCTACACTTGTAATACACAAGGTCAATATTTTGTCGACAAAAACCACCTGCCTTCATTCTCCAAATTTACCATTGTTCAAATTGTCATATGTAGGTTCGTTAGCACGTAAATGTGTCGAATTAAGTAGTGGTTAAGTCGGCTGCATCATTTAATAAATTATCAATTAATGACAATAAGTGCATAGCTAGACACAAGCTGAACGAGGTTAGCATGTCCCTTCTACAAAACGCGAACTCGAGAGAATAGTGAAACATTTTAAAGCTGCTGTACATCAAACAACGACGAACCTCACTGCACGTTGTCAGAATTCCATCGACACAATAAAGTTTTCGAATGGCCGCGAACAACTATTAGCAAAACGTGTATTTAGCAAGCACCGAGAACCCCACACGTAGAGAGGCCTAACGTATCCACGATTTTCTTTCTTCGTTTGTTGATTTAAACTCTTAGTTCAGAAATTATCCGATTTCTCCTTTTTTTCCAAGTTCGCGCCGTGTTCGGCTTCGTAATGGCTAGATGCTGAGTAGTCCCGTTACTCCGAAGGCTTCCACACCTTTCGTACTAACCACTAGAAATGTTGATCGAGCCAATCTGGGTCGTATGATTAAACAGTTATTGATTGCGCGGGTGTCGGTGAAAATTCTTTAAATCATGTTTGCATCCAGCCATCGCGCAGGCGAACACGGTGCGTAATTGGCAACAAGGATCAATAGGATAATTGCGGAATTATAAGTGCAAATCAACAAACCACGAAAAAAAAATGGTGGATACGCTAAAAATGATGATCGCACGGCGGAACCAATAGCAACAACTTTCAATAAATATTTACAGATGTCACCAAACTCAACGTTAACAATAACTTTTAGATATAAAATTGTCAGACAGGTCAAACGCAGGCACCAATAATGGTTACCGCGAGGCAAGGCAAGATTGCCGGTTTAGCAAAAAAGAGGCAGTACGATTTTCAACAAATTGCCACATTAAATGTTGACTTTCCTTGCGCAGCGCTGTCATCGTTCGATTTGATTGCGCAATTTGCTTGTGCGAGACAGTTGATAGTGCTCGTAGTTCGGTAAAATCTTGATTTTTTTTACATTTCCAGGTGCACAGATTGTGTTTGACGAGTTTTTACTTTCCCTGTCACTCTGAAGTCGTTAAAATAAAAAAAAATTCGGAAAAATTGGTTCCAACGTCATCTTCAGACAAGTAGCTAATGGACGTCTACAGAGGGATGGGATAAGTGAGAACCAATCAATCAACACCAGGCACAATCTGTGTACCTGGAATTGTAAAACAATCAAGATTTTACCGACCTAAAAGTGCTGTCAATTGTCCCGCACAAGCAAATTGCGCAATCAAATTGAAATATGCAAATTGATACTGCAGAACCAAAGTAAAATGACATCGTCAGAAATCAGACGGTATACTAAGTATGGATAGACAGCTAGTTTATGCAAAACGATTAATCAGTTGTCATACGACGAGGAAATAAATCACATCAAAAGACACATAGGAATATTCATTATCCCTAAAATCTGAAACACAAACGAATATTGCATATATAATATCAACTCAAGAAACATTGATTCATTTATTTTGTGGAAAACTATACTCAACGTGTAAACCATAATTTCTTACGGTTGAGTCTCCTCTAAATTTTTTTGAGCAACGTAAAAATATTTGAAATGTCTTCTTTCCTCTATTCAATGATTAATTTTATCGTACATTTCAGTTTGTACAAATTAAGAATAGCATAAGGTTGCTAAACACATTCGTCAAGTTGACTGGTTTCGTCCTTTTTGAGCACACATGTGGTGTTTGCCATTATTGCCTTTGCCGGAATGTGAAACAGAATGAGTTTATTTCAGTCTTACCACGCTTCACTACGCTACTGTATCAACTCAATTAGTGCAACTTTTATTTATAAACCAACCTATTTTTCGTCCAGGCTTTCCTTCAGATGTGTCCTATTCGGCATCGCTTTCGACCTAAAGTGCCAATTAACCTAACCTGATCTGGCATTATAAAACAAACACAATGCAACCTGTAGATGTGGTACATAATTAAAGCAAAATGACAGCATTGGACTATATTTATTCTGTCAGTTTGAACAAAATATGCAATAAGCTAACATATGCCTTTCATCTAATAAACTAATTTAGTCCTTATTGGACATTTACCTAATTCTTGCTAAAATATTCGCAACCTGGACACGAACTGGAGCAAATTTGCTTCAGTTTCTTGCAACTAACTAATACGCGGCTTCGCTGGAGTAGTGAATGCATTCAAAGAAGCTTTTAATTCTGTATCGCCCTTCTAAAACCGTAGAACATTTGCCGTCCATTAAATTGTACTTTTTTGTTTATCTATTTAAATTTTTTGTAATGCAAACAGTTTAAATACGCGTGACTTACCAAAGATGTGCGAAACAAACTTACGGGTAGTGCTAATTACACAGAGGTATGATCTCATTCAGGTGAGTATTGGCAGCTCAGAATATTTTTTCTCTGGAATTTATTGTGAAACATTTTTATATTCCAATTTATCTACTAACTTAGCCTAACTTATTTAATAATTGGATAGTGTTTGTTACGGAGAACTAGTACGTAACAAAATGTGTATTAATAAATTAGTTCAAATAACACCAGAAGGCAAAACCAAAGTCAACATGATAAAGACATACACTTATGTAGACGCTCTTTTTGTACTTACTAGCGACTCATTAGTAGGATCCGGTACTAGGCCCTATGCCTACTATATGTTTGGTTAAGGAACGTATCATGCACTTAAATACTGTTTGTTGCGGAGAGCTAATATATATGCAAGTATGTATTAGGTGTTGCGAACCTAGTAACAAATTAGTTCAGTTGTGACCAGAAGGATAAACCAAAGGCAGCATGAACGGAAAGTATAATCCAATGCACATTCGTTTCGTGCTTACTGGCGACTCATCAGTAGAAGCCGTTCATGCTGCCTTTGGTTTATCCTTCTGGTCACAACTGAACTAATTTGTTACTAGGTTCGCAACACCTAATACATACTTGTATCATGCACTTGTCTTACATTCTTTGACAAAATATATAGTGCGCATAAGGCGTAGTACCTGCTCCTACTGATGATAAACACGAAACGTATGTGTACATGAGATTATACCTTTTCTTCATGCTGATTTTGGTTTATCCTTCTGATCCTATTTGAACTAATTTGTCACATTACTTATTTAGTTCGATAGCATATTTGTTGATTCGTTTTATCAAGTACAATGTTTTCGGACTCGAAATTATCTGTAACTTCATACTTTTAATCATTAATAAAATATATGAAACTTTTCATCAGTGGCATATACCGGCGCATTTCTTATATCTTTGGAAGTCGTCATGTTCTATCTGCACTCACATTCAATACCAAATTAAAAATCGCGCAGCATATTTTGTTTTTAGATAGTTTCGTTTAAAAGACGTTTAGTGGTTTGCAGGTTAGTGATACACGCTCTTCCCTATTAAGTAGTCACTGTGCAGGTTCTAAGCAAAA